>PITA01007214.1:0-16094 GCA_004023965.1 Spilogale gracilis
GGGCTAGACTTTGCCAATCCCCCGGGGTAAGCCAATTCTCTGCTACTGACTCTATGATTGCCATTGTATAGGGGGCTGTTTTAATCTCTTTTATAACTTTAAAGTAAAATCCAGAGTGATGCCTCCAGGCTTGTCCCTGTGCATCAGTTGTTTCAGTTACGGGGAATGCCTCTAAATCATCAGGACCTGTAGATGCCTCGTGAGTGGCTGGGATTTTAGGGGCTGCTCCCCTTAAGGGAGGTTTTTGGCTTGTTGTGGGCCCCTTGTTATCATGCCCTTTCCCGGCCTTTAATCCCTCAAGTTGGGTGATAAACTCTTGGTGTTCCTTTTCTAATTTTATTTGTTCCTTCAGAGATTCTATTTTATCTTTAAGTTCTTTATGAGGGTCAATAACAGGACAAGTCAGAGCAGGGGCACTAGGCGGAGGGGGTGTTGGGTGTATAGGCGGTGTGGACGAATAAGGGGGTGGGTGACAGACTGCGGGTGGCCACTCAGGGTCATGATTTTTGGTGGCCTCGTCCTCTAGTTCACTCCAATCATTGTCCCCAAGAGCACCTTGGGCTGCCTGGAACTGTTTGAGAGAGGGATAAAGCCTTTTTTTTTTTTTGGATGTGCCCCAGACAATGGTTTTTTGTTTGAAAAAGACATAGTTCTCAGGGGAGGATCAGGATCCACCCCTGCCTGTGTCGACATTGATTTTTTTCTCTTTAATTTTTCTAATATGGCTTTGTTGATCCCTTTTATCTGCATCCAGATCGTCCTCACTATTGAAGGACATCAAATCCTCCTCTATCTTATCATTCCCTTTTCCACTTTTGGGGTTAGCTTCCTTACCCTTACTGGCCTCTTTCTTTCGGAGTATCTCCTTTCCTGCTTTTATAGCATTGGCTACAACTGGGTCCCTTTGTCTCTGGGATAAGATTTCATCTAACAGGTTCCAATAAGAGAAAGCCGTAATGGGGACCTTTTCAGGTCCAAAGGTATTATAATAATCCTTGAGGGCATCACCTACCCTTCTCCATCTTTTCTCATCTATAGTTCCCTCAATAGGAAACCAAGGACAAACAGTTTTAACATAATCAAAAAATCTTAACAACTGCTTAATTGTGACCTTTACCCCTCTTGCCTTTAAAGTCTTTTTTAAGCCTTCCACAAACAGCTCATGCTGACTGATTTCTTGTCTCATAATCGCTGTTCACCTTACCGAGGTTCAGACGTGACGACAGGTTATCGCACACCATTTCCTCTTTTTATCTCCGTGATTATGGCGGCCGCTCCA
The DNA here is from genome assembly GCA_004023965.1 of Spilogale gracilis. Classification (NCBI taxonomy): domain Eukaryota; kingdom Metazoa; phylum Chordata; class Mammalia; order Carnivora; family Mephitidae; genus Spilogale; species Spilogale gracilis. The sequence goes on from PITA01007214.1 coordinate 1,280, forward strand.
AACAGCGTTCTTCACTGGATCCCCCGTTCTCGGGCCCCACGTTGGGCGCCACTTGCCCCGACCCACAGGTAGTCAACGGAGACCCTAGAGGGGGAGTGAGAATGATAGGACAAGAGACACGAGAGATGGAGACAAGACAGGATTCTGATCAAGTCTCGTTTATTGGCAAGTTCAAGGGAGTAATTATAGGGCAGGCAGTGAGGGGAGTTTCTCTAGCAGGCAGCTCAAGTAAGTAAAACACAAAAATTAGAGATAGCATAGTGAAACATACTGCTATCCATCAGTGGCATTCCAGTACGAGCTGTTTCAGGGAGTAAAGCTTGCACAAAAACAGCTTATCAGAAGCTGGGCGTAAATGGCCTTGCCAGTCAGCAGCTGGGCGCAGGTGGGCCTCGCCAAGGTCCGGCTTCCCACAGTCATGGTGCATGATCCTTTTAATATGCAGTTGAATTCAGTTATCTAACATTTTGTTGATTTCTGCATCTTTATTCATTAGTGATAATTGGCCTGTGTTTTTCTTTTCTTGTGTCCTTGTCTTGCTGTGGTATGAGGATAATGGCTGGCCTCATAAAACTAATTTGGAAGTGTTCTCTTTTTAAATTTCTTTTGGAAAGATTAAGAGGAGAGTATTAATTCTTATTTAAATGTTTGGTAGAATTTGCTAGTTAAGCCATCTTTTCCTGGGCTTGTCTTTGTTGGAAAGTTTTTGATTACTAATTAAATCTCATGATTAGTTATAGATCTGTTCACATTTTCCATTTCTTGATGGTGCAGATTGGTAGATTTTATGTTTCCAGGAATTTATCCATTTCTTCTAGGTTATCCAACTTTTTTGGTATATAATTCTTCATACCATTCTTTTATAATCCTTTTCAATTCTATAGCATCAGTTGTAATGTCCTCTATTTCATTTGACTTTATTTATTTGAGTCTTCTCTTTTCCTTAAAATATATAAATATTTGTCAATTTTGGTTTTCTTTTTGAAAAGCAACTTTTACTTTTGTGGATTTTTTTCAATTCTCTATTTTATTTTCTTCTGTTTTAATTTTTATTATTCTGTTAACTTTAGGTTTAGCTTGTTCTTTTTTTTCCTAGTTATTTTATATATGGGGTAAGTTGTTTATTTTGGCTTTCTTTTTTCTAATGTAGACATTTACCACTATAAACTTTCTTCTTAGTACTGTTTTTACTGCAGCCCATAAGTTTTGATATATTGTGTTCCTGTATTTGTTTCAAAATATTATTTAATATCCATTTTGATTTCTTTTTTAATCCATTGGATGTTCAGGAATAAGTTCTTTAATTTTCACATATTTATGAAATGTTCAGTTTTCCTTCCACTATTGATTTCTAGTTTCATAGCTTGTCGTTAGAAAATATACTTGGTATGATTTAAATCTTTCTAAATTTGATAAGGCTAGATTTCTGACCAAAAATGTGATCTATCCTGGAGAATGTTTGAGTGCTTAAGAAGGATGTGTATTCTGTTGCTTTTAAAAAGAATATTCTGTATATGTCTATTATGTCTAGTGTTTTTTAGGTCTTCTTTTTTCTTATTGCTCTCTTGTCTATATGCCCTATACATTATTAAAAGTAGGGTATTGGAATGCTCTACAGTTACTGTGTTCCTATTTCTATGTTCAGTTCTGTCAATACTCCATGTATTTAGATGTTCAGATATTAAATGTATAAATATTTATTTTTGTTATGCCTACCAGGTGAATTGACCCTTTTATCATTCTATAGTGACCTTCTTTGTCTCTAATTACAACTTTTGAGTTAAACTCTATTTTTTTCTCATGTAAGTATAGGTACCTCTGGTTTGTTTCAGTTTCTAGCATGGAATATTATTTTTTATCCCTTTACTTTGAGCCTAAGCTGAAGCAAGTCTCCTGTAGGGAACATATAAGTAGATCTTGTTTTTGTACTTATCCAGATTCTTTATGACTTTTGTTTGGAAAATTCAATCCTTTCATATTTAGAGTAATTACCAATTGGTGAGGACTTACTGATGCTATCTTATTGTTTTCTGACTGTTTTGTAGTTCTCTTGCTCTTTTTGTTCTTTCTGTGTCATTTGTGAATTGATAGTTTTCTGTATGGTATCATTTGATTTTCTTTTATCTTTTGTGTAACTACTCTAGGTTTTAAATTTTATTATTTTATTTTTTACTAAAGAAGAGTTGACACATAATGTTATTTTAGTTTTGTGTACAACAGGGCAATTCACCAATCTTATACATTACTCAATATTTACCATGATAAATGTGGTTGCCATAAATAACCATACATTATTGTAATATTGTTTACTATATTATTTATGCTGTACTTTTCTTCTCTGTGACTTATTTATTTTGTGACTAAAAGTTGTTACGTTTTAATCTCCTCACTTATTTAGCACATTCCCCAACCACCTTCTCTCTGGCAGCCACAAGTTTGTTCTCTATAAAAGTCTGTTTTTGTTTTATTATTTTTTCTTTTTTGATTTCTACCTATAAGTGAAATTATAAGGTATTTGCCCTTCTCTGACTTATTTTACTTAACATTATATGCTCTAGGTCCATCAATGTAGTCACAGATGGTATCATTTTGTTCTTTTTTATTACTGAGTAATATTTCACATATCCTATTATATTCCATTCCATTATATTCATATATACATATGAATATATATTTATATTCATATTCCATCTTCTTATCCATTTAACTAGCAGTACACACTTGGGTTGCTTCGATATCTTGGCTATTGTGAATAATTTTGCAATAAATATAGGCGTGCATATATCTTTTCAGATTAGTGTTTTTATTTGCTTTTGGTAAATATCCAGTGGTGGAATCACCAGATCGTATGATATTTCTATTTTTTTTTTATTGAGGAAGCTCCATACTGTTTTCCTCAGTAGTTGCTCCAATTAACAATCCCACCAACAGTGTATGGTTGTTTTTCTTCTATATCCGTACCAACACTTTGTTATTTATTATGTTTTTAATGCTAGCCAATCTGACTGGTGTGTAGTAGTATCTCATTGTGGTTTTGATTTTCATTTTCCTGGTATTTAGTGATGTTGAACATATTTTCATGTGTCTCTTGGCCATCTGTATGATTTCTTGGGCGAAATGTCAATTCAGGTCCAATCCCCAATTTTTATCTGGTTTTGAGTTGAATAAGTTTATTAGCCTTTTAAAATATAAGCCCTGTATCAGATATATCATTTGTAGATACCTTCTTTCATTAGCAGGTTGTCTGATGGTTTCTTTTGTTGTACAAACGCTTTTTATTTTGGTGTAGTTCCAGTAGTTTTATTTTTGCTTTTGTTTTCCTTGCTTGAAAAGACATATAAACAAATATGTTGCTAAAGTCTGAGGGATTACTGTCTGCTTTCTCTTAGGAGGTTTATGGTTTCAGGTCCCACATTTAGGTCTTTAAACCATTTTGAGTTTATTTTTGTATATGGTGTCAGAAAGTGATCCATTTTCATCCTTTTGTATGTAGCTGTCTAATTTTGTCTACTTTGTTTGTTGAAGAGACTGTATTTTTCTCATTGTATATACTTGGTTTGTCATAAATTAACTGACCATATAAAGGTGCATTTATTTTTGGGCTCTTTAGTCTGTTCCATTGATCTATGTGTCTGCTTTTGTGCTGGTACCACATTGTTTTGATTACCATAGCTTTGTAGTATATCTTAAAATGTGGGATGGTGATACCTCCAGTTTTCTTCTTTTTCAAGATCCCCTTAGCTATTTGGGTTCTTTCATGGTTCCATACAAATTTTAGGATTATTTGATTTAGCTGTGTGACAAATGTTATTAGTATTTTGATAGGGACTGCATTGAATTTGCAGTGTGGACATACTCATAGTACTAATTCTTCAAATATTTGTTCATGAAATATTTCCATTGATTTATGTCATCTTCAATTTCTTTTATTAATGTCTTACTGTTTTGAGAATATTGGTCTTTCACCTTTTTGGTTAAATTCATTCCTAAGTATTTCATTCTTTTTTGTGCAATTATAAATTGGGTTGCTTTCTTAATTTCTTAACTTCATTGTAAGTGTATAGAAATGCAACTGACTCTCATGTATTAATTTTTTTATCCCTCAAATTTACTGAATTTATTTATTACTTCCAGTACTTTTTTGGTGGAGACTTCAGGGCTTTCTATGTATAGTACCATGTCATCTGCAAATAGTGACAGTTTAACTTCTTCCTTACCAAAATGGATGCATTTTATTTCTTTTTCATTTCTGATTGCTGTGGCTGGGACTCCCAATACTACGTTGAATAAAAGTGGTGAAATTGACATCCTTGCCTTGTTTGTGATCTTAGTGGAAAAGCTTTCAGTTTTTCACCATTGAATATGATATTAGCTCTGGGTTTGTCACATATGACCTTTATTATGCTGAGGTATATTCCTTCTAAAGCTACACTGCAGAGAATTTTTTTTATCATGAGTGGATTTTTTATTTTGTAAAATGCTTTTTTCTGTATCTACTAAAATAATAATATGGTTTTTATCCTTTCTCTTGTTAAAGTGATGTATCACATTAATTTATTTGCATGTATCAAACCACCCTTGCATCATTGGTCCACTTGATTGGGATGGATCATTCTTTTAAATGGATTTATGAATTTGGTTTACTAATATTTTGTTAAGGATTTTTGCATCCATGTTATCACAGATATTGGCCTGGAGTTTTATTTTTTTGTGTTGTTTTTGTCTGATTTTGATATGAAAGTAAATATTGGCCTTATAGAATATGAGAGTAAATATCATTGGCCTCATAGAATAAATTCAGAGGTTTCCCTTTCTCTTCTATAGTTTAGAATAGTTTGAGAAAAATAAGTATTAACACTTCTTTAAATGTTTGGTAGAATTCACCTGTGATTTCTTCTGGTCCTGGAGTTTGTGTGTTGGGAGAGGTTTTTTTTGTTATTTATAAAATTTTGTTGCTGTACATATTTTGTTTCATGCTGATTCAGCTTTGGAAGATTGTACATTCATAGGAATTTATCATTTTTTCTACATTTTAGAATTTGTTGGCATATAATTTTTCACACTATTCTCTTGTAATTCTTTGTATTTCTGTGTATTTTTCCATTCATTCACTTTGAGTCTATATGTATATTTAAATCTGAAGCTAGCCTCTTATAAACAACATATAGATGTATATTATATTTTTGTTTATTTTAATACCCTATGTCTTTTGATTGGTACATTTATTCCATTTATATTTAAAGTAATTATTCATAGGTATGTTTTTATTTCATTTTGTTAATTGTTTTCTGGTTGTTTTTGTACTGCCTTTCTTCTCTTCCTCTCTTTACCTGTGGCTTGATGATTTTCTTTAAAGTTGTACTAGAATTATTTTCTTTAGTGTATGCATGTGTGTGTCTCTGTGAAAGGTTTTTTTGTGGTTATCATTCTGTTTATATATAACCTCCTATGTGTACAGATACCTATATTAAGACGACAGTTGCATAAGTTTGAACATTTTGTAAAAGAACACCACACTTTATGTTTTATTTATATGATTTATGTGTTACATCTTTTTATTTTGTGTAACCCTTGAGTAATTTTTGTAGCTTAATTTATTTTAATACTTTTGTGTTTTAACCTCCATGTTGCCTTTATAAGTGATTAATCTAATGACTTTATTATATGTTTGCTTTTACCATTGATTTTTTTTACATTCATAACTCCCTTGCTTCTATTTATGGTATTTTATTTATTTTTCAAGTTCTTATTTAAATACCAGTAAGTTCACACACAGTGTAACATTAGTTTCAGGTGTAAAACCTAGTGATCCATCACTTACATACAACACCTAATGCTCATCACAAGTGCCCTCTTTAATAACCATCAAGCATTTAAATTACCCCCCAGCCCAACTCCCCTCAAGTAAACCTGAGTGAATTTTCTGTGATTTAGAATCTGTTTTCTGGTTTGTCTTTCCTTTTTTTCCCCCCTATGTTCACCTGTTTTTTCTTAAATTACATATATGAATGGAATCATATGGTATTTGTCTTTCCCTGACTGACTTATTTTGCTTAGCATAATTCTCTCTAACTCAGCCATGTTGTTGCATATGGCAAGATTTTCATTCTTCTTATGGCTGAGTAATAGTCCCACATATATTCCGTTACACACACACACACACACACACACACACACACACACACACAGCACATCTTCCCTACCTATTCATCAGATTATGCACATTTAGACTCTTTCTATAATTTGCTAGCATTGATAATGGTGTCATAAATATTGGGGTACATGTGCCCCTTCAAATATATATATTTATATTCTTCAGGTAAATACCTAGTGGGGCAATCACTAGATAATAGGATAGTTCTATTTTTCACTTTTTGAGGAACTTCCATACTGCTTTTGAATGACTGTATCAGTTTGCATTCTCACAAACACTGTAACAGGGTTCCCCTATTTCCACATCATCACCAACACCTGTTGTTTTCTGGGTTGTTAATTTAGCCATTCTTACTGGTGTGAGGTGATATCTCATTGTAGCCTTGATTTTTATTTCCCTGATGATGATTGATCAGTTTCTTTTCACGTGTCAGCCATCTGGACATAGTCTTTGGAAAAACGTTTATTCATGTCTTCTGACCATTTTTAACTGGATTATTTGATTTTTGTGTATTCAGTTTATAGATTTTGGATACTAACCATTTATCAGATAGGTCATTTGCAAATATCCTCTCCTATTCATAGGCTGTCTTAGGTTCTGTTGACTGTCTCCTTTGCTGTGCAGAATCTTTTTATCTTGATGAAGTCATAATATATAATTTTTGCTTTTGTTTCCCTTCCTCAGGAGGCATATTTAGAAAGAAGTTGTCATTGCTGATGTTGAAAAGATCACTACCTGTGTTCTCTAGGATTTTGATGGGTTCATGTGTCACATTTAGATCTTTCATCCATCTTGCATTTATTTTTGTGTATGGTATAAGAAAATTGTCCCATTTCATTCTTTTGTATGTGGCTGTCCAGTTTTCTGAACAGCATTTGTTGATGAGGCTTTTTTTCCATTGGATATTCTTCCCTGCTCTGTCAAAGATTAGTTGACCATGTAGTTGTGGGACCATTTCTAGATTTTCTATTCTACTCCACTGATCTCTGTGTATATTTTTGTGTCTGTGCCATACTGTCTTGATCACTACAGCTTTGTAATATAACTTAATGTCTGGAATTATGACTCCTCCAACTTTACTTTTCTTTTTCAAGGCTGCTTTAGTTATTCAGGGTCTATTGTGTTTCCATGCAAATTTTAGGATAGCTTGTTCTACTTCTGGAAAAATTGCTGGTAGTTTTTTTTTTTGTAAGGATTGCAATAAATGTATAGATTGCTTTGGATAGTATAGGGATTTTATCAACATTTGTTCTTGCATTCCATGAATATAGAATATTTTTCCATTCCTTTATGTTGTCTTCAATTTCTTCATCACTTTTTTTTATAGTTTTCTGAGGATAGATTTTTGTCTCATTGGTTAGATTTATTCCTAGGTATCTTGTGTTTTTTGGTGCAATTGTAATGGGATCTATTCATTTATTTCTATTTCTATTGCTTCATTATTGGTGTATAGAAATGCAACTGATTTTTGTACATTGATTTTATATCCTGTGACATTTCTGAATTCATGTATTAGTTTTAGCATTTTTTTTTTGGTGGAGCATTTAAGGTTTTCTACATAGAGTATCATGTCATTTGCAAATAGTGAAAGTGTATTTCTTCCTTGCCAATTTTGATGACTTTTATTGCTTTTGTTTCCGTTTGCCCTGGCTAGGACTTCCAGTAGTATGTTAAATAGTCATGGTGAGAGTGGACATCCCTGTCCTGTTCCTGACCTCAGGGGAAAAACTCTCAGTTTTTGTCTTGAGGATGATATTTGCTGCTGGTTTTTCATATATAACCTTTATGATGTTGAGGTATGTTCCTTCCATGCTTACTTTGTTGAGAATTTTTATCAGAATGGATATTGTCTTTTGTCAAATGATTTTTCTGAATCTATTGAAATGGCAATATGGTTCTTACACTTTCTTTTATTAATGCAGTGTAACATGTTGATTGGTTTGCAAATAATGAACCCCCCCTTGCATCTCAGGAATAAGTTCCACTTGATTGTGGTGAATGATTCTTTTGATGTACTGTTGGAATCAATTTCCTAGTATTGAGAATTTTTGCATTCATGTTCATCAGGGATATTATCCTGTTGTTCTCTTTTTTAGTAGATTCTTTGGCTTTGGAATCAGGCTAATGCTGGCCTCATTGAATCAGTTTGGAAGTTTTCCTTCTATTTCTATTTTCTGGAATTTTTTTTAAGATTTTATTTATTTGACAGAGAGAAACACAGCCAGAGAGGGAACACAAGCTGGGGGACTGAGAGAGGGAGAAGCAGGCTTCCCGCCAAACAGGGAGCCCGATGTGGGGCTCGATTCCGGGTCTCCAGGATCATGACCTGAGCCGAAGGCAGTTGCTTAACCAACTAAGCCACCCAGGTGCCCCTTTTCTGGAATATTTTGAGAAGAATAGGTATTGACTCTTCTTTAAATGTTTTGTATACTTCCTCTGGGAAGTCATCTGGGCCTGGACTTTTTTTTGTTGAAAGTTTTTATTTTTATTTTTTTTAAAAGGGAAAGCACATATGTGCAAGTTGCGGGGAGGGCCAGAAGGAGAGGGAGAGAGGGAATCCTAAGCAGGCTCCATGCCTAGCATGGAGCCTGATGTAGGACTTGATTTCATGACACTGAGATCATGACTGGAGCCAAAATCAAGAATAGGTCAATCAACCAAATGAGCCACCCAGGTGTCCCTCTTGGGAGATTTTTGATTACTGAGTCAATTTCTTTGCTGGTTATTGGTCTGTTAAGATTTTCTATTTCTTTCTGTTTCTGTTTTAGTATTTTATATGTTTCTAGGGATTTATCCATTCCTTCCAGATTGTCCAACTTGGTGGCACATAAATTTCCATAATATTCTCTTATAATTGTTCTTATTTCTCAAATTTGTGATTTCAATGATTTGTGACACTTCTCTTTTTAGTTTTCCTAAGTCTGGTAGGGCTTAAGAATTTTATTACTTCTTTCTGAGAACCAGTTCCTTGTTTCATTGATCTGTTCTACTGGTTTGTTGTTGTTTTTGTTGTTGTTTCTACACCATTTAATTCTGTTCTAATCTTTATTATTTCACTTCTTCTGCTGGTTATATGCTTCATTTGCTGTTTTTTTTTTTCTTCTTCTAGCTTCTTTAGGTGTGAGGTTAAGGCTTTTATTTGTGAATTTTCTTGCTTGTTGAGATTGGCCTGTATTGCAATAAACTATGCTATCACCATTTTTGCTGCATACTAAAGGTGTTAGAGTGGTGTTTTCATTTTCATTTGTTTCCATACATTTGTAAATTTCTTCTTTAATTTCCTGGTTGACCCATTCATTGTTTAGTAGTGTGCTCTTTCCAAATTTTTCCTTGTGCTTAACTTCAAATTTCATGGTGGTCTGGTTAGAGAAGATGCATGGTATGATTGCAGTCTTTTTGTACTTGTGGAGGCCTGATTTCTGACCTAATATGTGACATATTCTTGAGACTATCCCTTGTGTAATTGAAAAGAATGTCTATTCTATTGCCTTAGGAGGTTTGTAGGCAGCATATAAATGAGTCTTTTTAAAAAGATTTTATTTATTTGATAGAGAGAAACAGCTAGAGAGGGAACACAAGCAAGGGGAGTGAGAGACGGAGAAGCAGGCTTCCACACAGCAGGAAGCCCGATGCAGGACTTGATCCAGGGACTCCAAGATAATGACCTGAGCTGAAGGCAGACACTTAAGGACTGAGCCACCCAGGCGCCCCGAGTCTTGTTTTTTAATCCATTCTGAATCCATTCTATGTCTTTCGATAGGAGTGTTTAATCCATTTTTCATTCAGAGTAAATGTTAATAGATATGTATTTAGTGTCATTTTATTACTTGTTCATCACTGTTTCTGGAGATTTTCTCTGTTCTTTTCTATTCTTTGTCACTTTTGGTCTTTCCTTCTCACTCAGAGTCCCCTTTAATATTTATTTCAGGGCTGATGTAATGAACACAAACTCCTTTGGTTTTTGTTTGTCTGGGAAACTATTTATCTTTCCATTTTTAATGATAGCCTTGCTGGATAGAGGATTATTGTCTGCAGATTTTTCTTAGTCAGAAGTTGAATATATAATTTCACTTCCTTTTGGTTTGCCAACTTTCTGTGGAAAGATCTGTTCCTACCCTTTATGTCTTACCTGTGAGTTAGGAACTTCTTTTATGTTGGTGCTTTTAGGATTTTTTTCTTTATCATTATATATTGCAAATTTAACTACAATATGTCTTGTTGACCTGCTTTTGTTGACTTTGATGGGAGTTCTCTGTACCTCCTGGATTTAAATGTCTGTTCCTTCCCCAGATTAAGGAAGTTTTCAGCCATAATTTCCTCAAATAAACCTTCTGCCTTATTTTCTCTTTTTCTTCCTCTGGGATCCCAAAATAAAACTGTTATTATGTTTGTTGGAGCCACTGAATTCCCTAAGTTTACTCTTGCAATCCAAAATTATCCTTTCTCTCTTTTGTTCAACTTGATTATTTCCTGTAATTCTATCTTCTATATCACTTATTTGTTCCTTTACTTTTTTCATCCTTGTGGTTATTATATTCAGTCAGTTTCAAATCTTGGCTCTTGTATTTTTCATTTCAGCCTAACTAGTGTTTCATCTTTTAAAATTTTGTTTATTTTATTTATCATATTATTTATTTCTTTGAGAGAGAGAGAGAGAATGAGCGAGAGAGAGCATGAGAGGCGGAGGGTCAGAGGGAGAAGAAGACCCCCTGTTGAGCAGGGAGCCTGATGCAGGACTCAATTCTGGGACTCCAGGATCATCACCTGAACCAAAGGCAGTTGCTCAGTCAACTGAGTCACCAAGGTGTCCTTTTTTATTTTATTTTTTAAAAGAGTTTTTCATCTTTTATCTCTGTGGTAAGGGACTGCCTGGTATCTATGAATTTCTCAAGACCAGCTAGTATTGTCATAATTGTTGCTTTAAATTTTGGATCAGGCGTATTACCTATGTCTGTTTCCATTAAGTCACTGGCTGTGACTTTTCTTGTTCTTTCCTTTGAGATGAATTCCTCCATGTAGGGATTTTTCCTAGGTGTTTGTCTTCTTCTGTGTATCACATATGCCTGTTATGTAATGGTTTTATGAAGAAAAGGTTATATGATGTACAGGGAGTGGCACTTCAGCAAGTGTCTCTGGTGTGTGCTGCATGCACTCTGTTGCTGTGTTTTTTCTTCTCCATCTCTTAGCTCAGTCATCTGCAGAGGGTATCTTTGCCTGTTGTAGTCTGTGTTTGGACCTTGGCCAGGGTGTGGCAAGTTTTAACTAAGTGTGAATCATCTGCTTGTTAAGTGACTTGATGCTATTTCCATTACAACTGAAACTTTGCAGAACTCTGTGGTTAATAGTTGTGGTACATGCAGGGGTTTGTGCTGGCCTTCTGGGCCTGCTGCACTTGTGCTTAGGCATAGTTTCCTGAGAAAAGCAGTACCAGCACAGTGCAGAGAGGTGGGACTGGGTGTAAACAAGTTAGAGGGCTAATGTTGGCACTGTGCTGTTTCCTGAATTTGGTTTGTGCTGAGGCATAGGGGAGGTAAATGGTGCCAGCCAGCTCCTTTGTCCCCAGAGAGGGGAATCAGTGCTTGCTGCTCTCAGGGAAACAGTTTCAGAGGAGCGAATAATTTCTTCTTGTACATCCCAGGCATTTTTCTGATCACTAGTTTCCACAGTCTGTCTTTGGGTCTCTTGTCTGCCCAAAGCAGCACAACACACCCTGGGCTCTAGCTCAGGCAAACTTGCTATTTTTTAAAAATTTGAAACTTCAGGGACCTGGTATGGTGGGGACCTGTACTAGTCCTCTGGGAAAGGGTCTTGCCCCAGTGAGACTGATGCCAGTTTAACCCCAAAGACAGATGTTCCAGAGGGCCAAGGCATGAGATTTGGAGCAAGGCATGCTAAACAGTCAGTGTCTTGGTCAGCCATGCTCAGCAGGTATCTTTACAACCTATGCTGAGGGGCAGGGGAAGGAAATGGAGCCTGGCAGCTCTTTTGTCTCCAGAGAGGCAATACAACTTCTCACATATGCTCTTCAGAAAATACAGTCTCTTGGTGGGGCCTGGGTTGTTCAGTCGGTTGAGCAACTGCCTTCAGTTCAGGTCATGACCCCGGAGTTCTGGGATCAAGCCCCGCATTGGGCTCCCAGCTTAGTGGAGAGCCTGCTTCTCCCTCTCCCTTTGCTTGCTGCTGTGTCTACTTGTGCTCTCTCTGTATCTATTAAATAAATAAATAAATAAATAAATAAATAAATAAATAAAATCTTTAAAAAAAGCACAGTCTCTCCCTGTGTACCTTATGTGATCCTCTGATTGCACAGTGAGTGTCAAGGTTGCTTGCCTGTCTTCTCTACAGGAGTAGGACACTGTCCTCAGGTCTCTATCCCAGCCAAGACTGGGAACCTCTAAAACTCCAGTTTTGTGCCCTGCTGGTTACAAAAAACTTACAAAAAGTAAGCCCCTTTCATTTTCCTAGCCAATGGCATTGGGGAAGGGTTCTCCTTTTTCATATCTTTGTGTGCTCCACTCTCTCACCTTTCTCTGCCACCAAGACTCCCTCTCCTCCACAGCACCCACAATCCTTTTCTTCCCCAAACCATTCTCCCACTTCCTGCCTCCTTGATGTGGTGGAACAACTTCTCTCAAGTTGTGCTATTTATTCTATCAGTCACCCAGTTGATTTCATGGGTATTCAGAATGATTTAATAGTTATCTAGCTGTGTCTGAGAGACAAAGTAAGCCTAGCATCCACTTACAACACCACCATCTTACCTCTGTACCTATATATCTCTATATCTGTAGGGTTGTTGTTGTTGTTGTAGATTTATTTTATTCCTCTCCTTAGACCACTTTTTCTTGTTTGCATGTTCCTTGTAAGTTTGTGTGGTACCCATGCCTTAAAAAGATGGCCATTTCCCCCCCTAGTCTTTCAGGACTAGATTCATTAAGGGAAAGACCTTTACCAATAATCCCAGCTAGAGATTCTGAGCCCTCTCAAATATTTTCTATATATGTATATTCTCTATTTGTGCATGTAGATCTTAATTACAAAGATTTGCTAGTTTATTTTTAAAGAATTCTAATATTTTTGGGGGCGCCTGGGTGGCTCAGTTGGTTAAGCGACTGCCTTCGGCTCGGGTTATGATCCCGGAGACCCGGGATTGAGCCCCACATCAGGCTCCCTGCTCAGCAGGAAGCCTGCTTCTCCCTCTCTCACTCCCCCTGTTTGTGTTCCCTCTCTAGCTGTGTTTCTCTCTGTCAAATAAATAAATAAAATCTTTAAAAAAAGAATTCTAATATTTTTCTCCCACTTGTGTTTCTGCTGTTTTATATGTCCTCTGTATTGACATCCTGGCACCCTCCTCTTTTTTTGTATCCAGTGACCCTAGGCATCTAGAAGATGCTCCATCCTGTCAACACTCCAGACCAGCCTGGACAAAAGTCAATCCTTCAGGCAGCTTCCCCAAACACCAGAACATTATTAGACAGACACTTTACTCTTCTCTTTTACCCCTGTGACTGAAGCTGCCAAGCTGTATCGGCCTGTCTGCTATACTGTGGACTCTGGAGCAGCAGCATGTCACCCAGATCTTTTTGTTCTCAGCGCCTTCTGTCATCTAGGTTATGTGAGTTTCTATTCTTGCTCCAAGAAAGTGATAAAAAACGCAGTCCTTTAAACAGCCTCCTGAAAAGCTGGAACATTGGATATGCACTCCAGTCTTCTCTTTCTACCCCAGGGGAAAGTCTGCTGAGCTATATCAGCCTCCATCTACTGTACTGTGGTTCCTCTGAAACAGCAGTATGCAAATCAGCTCATATTTATTCCCAGATATTCCTAAATTTCTGTAGTATTCTGTCAGCAACTTGCAACAGATAAGACAAAAGCCAGTCCTTCAGTCATCCCTCCTGAAAAGTCACAGCTTTGGACATATTGTCCAGCCTTATCTTTCCATAGCCCCTCCTGGGAGTTTCCTCTTGAATATGTAATGCTGTTCCAGAGGGAGGGACTACAGTAGGAAGGTGCCATAAATTCTCCTATGAACTTCAACTCAGCTAGTTTTGTGCTTTCCTGGAGTTCAGACACTTTCTAATGGTTTCTGCTTTTCTCACAAAATAAATTCACTCATGTGTTGCTGAATCAGTGTTGCTGTGGGAGGAAAGAGCCTTGAGCTTCTTATTCTACCATCTTGCTAATCTTATGCTTCTTTCAGATGTATTTTAATACAGGTTGGGTGGAGAGTTTTAGAAAAACATCCTACTTAGCTTTCATGAATGAATTTGGGGAACATTATTAATATCTAACAAATAATCTCTCTGGATTGAGTGTTTATGCAGATAATTAGCTCATTCCACTCCATCTTTATGTACTAAATTGTACTTTACCTTATTGCACTGACTTTTATTTTTTATTTTTTTAAAGATTTTATTTCTTTTTTTAGAGAGAGCACAAACATGAGTTGGGGGAGGGGCAGAGAGAGGGAGAGAGAATCTCAAGCAGACTCTGCACTGAATTTGGAACTTGATGCAGGGTTCCATGTCATCGCCCTGAGATCATGATCTGATCCAAAATCAAGAGTCAGAGGCTTACCTGACTGAGCCACCTAGGTGCCTCCATGTGATGTCGCCAGAGGAGCCAGCCTCGGCGGAGTTGTGGGTCCCGAACCACGGGCGA
>PITA01007214.1:16194-93536 GCA_004023965.1 Spilogale gracilis
ACACGGAAATCTAATGCAAGCTGACAGACCCGAAGTCAGTCAGGAGAGACCTATGAAGCAGGCTCAGCCGCATGCTCTGGCTTTTTAGCATTGGCTTTCTAGCTCTAGCTCTCTAGCTCTGGCTTTGGCCCTCTTGCTCTATTTCTCTCTCCTCTTCTGTCTCTCTACTCTCTGTCTGCTTCTCTTTCTGCTGCTTTCTTGTGGCCTCCTCGCAGGCTCTCTGCCTTTGTCTCTCTTGACTGACAGGGGCCCCAGTCTTTTATTATTTAAGTGAGGAAGTTGGGTGGTGCAGTTAAATCTTTAACTGCTTTTGCACCGGCCCTAGAGACAGGATTAGCATTGTTACTGCAGGGTACAGCGTGATTGCTTAAACTCACAGAAGTTGAGACCATTGAGGCACAGGGATCAAGAAATACAGATAAGAGATACAGAGATATGATTACCAGGAGGAGGATTGAATAGAACTATATGTCTTGAATAAGCACACAAAGGACATATTGCCCTGACCCACAGGGTATGTGGCTTTCCGGATTCTACGGGGGGGGGGGGGATCCCAGAGGGTTTCACAGATACCTCCACCAAAGTTTTCCGGTGGCGAGAGGGGCAGATCAAGCACTGTCCCCGACATCCATGGATTTTTATTCCTTTTGATATCAGAGTGTCATTTTCTTGACCTTGTTCCCACAATTGTGAATGCCTATAGTGTGCTTCCTGATACACTTATAATAGCACAGTTTTATAAGCTTTTTCAAGGTGGACATTCTGCCTTTACTGTTTATCAATGAATTTTAATTTCCCAACCTGAGAAGATGTTCAGCAAATATTTGTTGGTTAACAATGCTTGCATCTGGTTTCTACTGGGGAGACATTGGTTTCTTTTGTTTTATTTAAATTCAATTATCCAATGTATAGTACATCATTAGTTTTTGATATAATGTTCAATGATTCATTAGTTGCATATAAAACCTAGTGCTTATCACAGTAGTTACCCTCCTTAATGCCCATTACCCCGTACCCCATCCCCTCACCCACCTCCCATTACTCAACCTTCAGTTTGTTTCACAAAGTCAAGAATCTCATATGGTTTATCTCCCTCTCTGATTTCTTCCCATTCAGTTTTCCCTCCCTTCCCCTATTGTCCTCTGCACTATTCCTTATGTTTCACATATAAAAGAAATCATATGATAATTGTCTTTCTCTGCTTGGTTAGTTTGACTTAGCATAATCCCCTCTAGTTCCATCCATGTGGATATGAATGGTGGATATTCATGTTTTCTAATGGCTGAGTAATAATTCATTGTATATATGGACCACATCTTCTTTGTCCATTCTTCTGCTGAAAAACATCTTGGCTTATTCCACAGTTTGGCTATTGTGGACATTTATGCTATGAACATTAGGGTGCAGGTACCCCTTTTTTACTACATCTGTATCTTTGGGGTAAATATGCAGTAGTGCAATTACTGGGTCTGGGTAACTCAAGTTTTAGAATCTTGAGGAACCTCCATACTATTTTCCAGAGTGGCTGTATCAGCTTGCATTCCTGCCAACAGGATAAGAGAGTTCCTCTTTCTCCACATCCTTACCAACATCTGTTATTTCCTGAGCTGTTAATTTTATCCATTCTGACCAATGTGTGGTAGTATCTCATTGTGATTTTGATTTGTATTTTCCTGATGCTGAATAATGCTGAGGATTTCTTCATGTGTTGGTTAGCCATTTGTATGTCTACTTTGGAGAAGTGCCTGTCCCATGTCTTCTGCCCATTTCTTGACTGGATTATTTGCTTTTTGGTTGTTGAGTTTGAGAAGTTACTTATACATCTTGGATACCAGCCCTTTATATGTAATGTAATTTACAAATATCTTCTCCCATTCCATAGGTTGTCTTCTAGGTTTGTTGATTTTTTTTCCCTTTTCTGTGCAGAACATTTTTATTTTGATGAAGTCCCAAAAGTTCATTTTTCTGTTTGCTTCCTTTGCCTTTAGAGACGTGTCTTAGCAAGAAGTTGCTGTGTCCAAGGTCAAAAAGGTTGCTTCCTATGTTCTTCTCTAGGATTTTGATGGATTTCTGTCTCATATTGAGGTCTGTCATCCATTTTGAGTTTATCTTTGTGTATGGTGTAAGACAATGATCCAGTTTCATTCTTCTTTATGTAGTTGTCCAATGAAGAAACTACTTTTTTCCTGGATGTTTTCTTCCTGCTTTGTCAAAGATCAGTTAACCATAGAGTTGAGAGTCCATTTCTGGGCTCTCTGTTCTGTTCCACTGATCTATGTGTCTGTTTTTGTGCTAGAACCATGCTGTCTTGATGATCACAGCTTTGTAATATAGCTTGAAGTCAGGCATTGTGGTGGTCCCAACTTTTTTTTTTTTCAACATTCCCCTGGAAATTTGGGGTCTTTTCTGGTTCCATACAAATTTTAGAATTGTTTGTTCCAGCTCTGTGAAAAATGTCAATGGTGTTTTGATAGGGATTGCACTGAATTTGTAGTAGTAGTGAAAATATTGAAAATAGACATTTTCACCATGTTTATTCATCTAATCCATGAACATGAAATATTTTCCCATCTCTTTGTGTCTCCTTCAATTTCTTTCATATGTGCTCTGTAGCTTCTAGCAAACGGATTTTTTACCTCTTTGGTTAGGTTTGTTCCTAGGCATCTTATGGTTATTGGTGTGATTGTAAATGGGATCAACCCTTAATTTCTCTTTCGTCACTCACATTGTTAGTGTATAGAAAAACAACTGATGTCTGTGCATTGATTTTGTATCCTGCCACTTTGCTGAATTTCTGTATGAGTTATAGCAGTTTTAGGGTGGAGTCTTTTGGGTTTTACACATAAAGTATCATGCCATCTATGAAGAGAGAGAGTTTGACTTCTTCTTTGCCAATTTTGATGTCTTTTATTTCTTTTTGTTGTCTGATTGTTGTTGCTAGGACTTCTAGCACTATGTTCAACAACAGTGGTGAGTGTGGGCATCCTTGTAATGTTCCTGACCTTAAGGGGAAAGCTCTCAGCTTTTCCCTGTTGAGAATGGTATTTGCTGTGGGATTTTTTTTATAGATGGCTTTTATGATGTTGAAGTATGTTCCCTCTATCCATATACTGTGAAGAATTTTAATCAGGAAAGGATGCTGTATTTTGTCAAATGCTTTTTCTGAATCAATTGAGAAGATCATATGATTCTTGTCTTTTTTTTCACTAATGTGCTCTATCACTTTGATTGATTTGTGAATGTTGAACCACACTTGCATCCCAGGAATAAATCCCACCTGGTTGTGGTGAATAATCCTTTTAATGTAATGTTGGATCCTATTGGCTAAGATCTTGGTGAGTATTTTAACATCCACGTTCATCAGGGATATTGGTTTTTAATTCTCCTTTTTGATGGATGAGGTCATTGTCTGGTTTTGGGATCAGGGTAATGCTGGTCTCATATAATGAGTTTGTAAGTTTTACTTCCATTTATATGTTTTGAAACAGTGTCAGTATAATAGGTATTATTTCTTTTTTAAATGTTTGGTAGAATTCCCCTGGGAAGCTGTCTGGCCCTGGACTCTAGTTTTTGAGGTTTTTTAAATTATTGCTTCAATTTCCTTGCTATTTATTGGTCTGTTCAGATTTTCTGTCTCTTCCTCTTTTAGTCTTGGTAGTTTAAAAGTTTCTATGAATGCATCAATTTCTTTCATTTGCCTAATTTGTTGGAATATAGTTGCTCATAATACGTTCTTAAAATTGTATTTCCTTAGTGTTGATTTTCATTCATGATTATTAATTTGGGTCCTTTATCTTTTCCTTCGGATAAACCTAGTCAGAGGTTTATCAATCTTATTGATTCTTTATTATTATTATGTTATGTTAGTCACCATACAGTACATCATTAGTTTTTGACGTAGTGTTCCATGATTCATTGTTTGTGTATAACACTCAGTGCTGCATGCAATATATGCCCTTCTTAATACCCATTACCAGGCTAACCTATCCTTGCACCCCCTTCCCATCTAAAATCCTCTGTTTGCTTCATGGAGTCCATAGTCTTTCATGGTTTATCTCCCCATCAGGCTCCCCCCCTTCATTTTTCTCTTCCTTCTCCTAATGTCCTCCATGCTATTCCTTACGTTTCACAAATAAGTGAAACCATACAATAATTGGCTTTCTCTGCTTGACTTATTTCACTTAAATAATCTTCTCCAGTTCTATCCATGTTAATGCATAAGTTGGGCATTCATCCTTTCTGATGGTTGAGTAATATTCCATTGTATACATGGACCGTATCTTCTTTATCCATTCTTCTGTTGAAGGGCATCTCAGCTCTTTCTGTAGTTTAGCTATTGTGGGTATTGCTGCTATGAACATTGGAGTATGTGTGGCCCTTCTTTTTACTACATCTGTATCTTTGGAGTAAATGTCCAGTAGTGCAATTGTTGGGTCATAGGGTAGCTTTATTTTTAACTTTTGAGGAACCTCCACACTGTTTTCCAATGTGGCTATATCAACTTGCATTCCCACCACAGTGTAAGGGGGTTCCCCTCTCTCCACAACCTCTCTAACATTTGTTGTTTCTTGCCTTGTCAATTTTTGCCATTCCAACTGGTGTAATTTGGCATATCAATGTGGTTTTGATTTGAATTTTGCTGATGGCTGATGATGAACATTTTCCCATGTGTCTGTGAGCCATTTGTATGTCTACTTTGGAGAAACATGTGTTCATATCTTCTGCCCATTTCTTGCCTGGATTATTTGATTTCTGGGTACTGAGTTTGAAATGTTCTTTATAGATCTTGGATGTCAGCCTTTTATCTGTAGTGTCATTTGCAAATATCTTCTCCCATTCTGTGGGTTGCCTCTTTGTTTTGTGTTTTGTTGATTATTTCCTTTGCTGTGTAGAAGCTTTTAATCTTGATCAAGTCCCAAAGGTTCACTTTCACTTTTGTTTCCCTTGGCTTTGGAATCCTCTCTTAAAGAAGTTACTTTTGCTGATGTAAAAGGGGTTATTTCTTATGTTCTCCTCTAAGATTTTGATGTCTTCTGGTCTCACATTGATGTCTTTCAGCCACTTAGAGTTTATCTTTGTGTATGATATAATACAATGGTCCCATTTTATTCTTCTTTATATAGCCGACCAATTTTCCCAATGCAATTTATTGAAGATAATTTCTTTCTCCCATTGAATATTTTTCCTGCTTTGTCAAATATTAGTTGACCTGGAGTTGAGGGTCCATATCTGATCTCTATATTCTGTTCCATTGATATATGTGTCTGTTTTTGTGCCAGTACTATGCTGTCTTATTGACTATAGCTTTGTAATATAACTTTAAATCAGGCAATGTAATGCCCCCATCCTTATTTTCCTTTTTCAACATTTCCTGGATAATTATGGATCTTTTCTGGTTCCATACAAATTTTAGGATTATTTGTTTAAGCATGTTGAAAAATGCTGTTGGTATTTTGATCAGGATAGCGTTGATTTTATTAATTCCTTCAAGGAACTAGCTTCTGGTTTCATTGATATGTTCTACTGCTCTACTGTTCTTCCAGTTTCTTTTTTATTGATTTTCTTCTCTAATCTTTATTATTTCTCTTATTCTTGGTTTGGGCTTTATTTGCTGTTCTCTGTTCAGTTTTTTTTCAGGTATGAGTTTAGCTTGTCTATTTGCGATTTTTCTAATGTTTTGAGAGAGGCTTGGATGGCTATGTACTTCCCTCTTAGGATCACTTTTGCAATATTCCATAGATTTTGAACTGACTGATTTCATTTTCATTAGTTTGCATAAAATTTTTAAGTTCATCTTTAATTTCCTGGTTAATCTATTTATTCCTTAGCAGGATTCTCTTTAACCTCCAAGTGTTTGAGTTCCTTTCAAATATCGTCTTGTGATTGAGTTCCAGGTTCAAAGCATTTTGGACTGAAAATATGCAGGGACCTTGAAGCAGGAGAGTTAGGTTCTTGTCTCAAGGATGGAAGAATGAATCTCACAAAGGAGAATGAGTAAAGCTTAGAATTTATAAGTGAAGATACAGAAAAAGCTCTAAAGAGTGAGAGGGTTCCCAACAGGGTTGCCCCTGAGGGCCTTTAAGGTTGTCTTTTATAGGAAGCTAACCAAGGAACTTAAATCCTTTTAACATTTCTATCGGTATCACCGGTATCACCTTTGAACAAGGACTAGTGATAACGCCTCCAATGCCCTACTTCCTTTTTAGAGTCTGGTTATTCTTTGTTAGTTACCGTAATTTTCATAAAGACACCCACACCACGTGGCCAGGGAAGGGTGGTCCTGTTCCATTCTCAAGTTTCCCCACATATCCACATTCATGGGATTTCTGTGAGCCTGATCACCTAGCCCCACCTGTCCCTTACACAACCTGAAATGAAGGTGGATCTCAAAGTTTTCCAAACTTGGATATAATACCTCTGTTAAATCAGACCCTCTGTGAAGAAGAAAAATGTGGGTTTCTGGCCACTGCTGAAAGATACAGTGATCAAGGGATGGATGAGCCCATGGGTAGCTTTAGTTTCCACTGGAGCCCAGGCTATACCTCCTCAAGTCCCCATCAGGATTCTAAGGATCCCCTTGGAAACTGATATCACTGTCACTTCCAAGCCTGCATCATAGAGGGATTGAGAAGTATATATGTGGGCTTCTCATTCATTTCCCCAGTTAATGGCTGTCATTGGAGCCAACTGTGGTTAGTCTACCTCAAGATGGAGATTTTAAGGAATGTTTCCAAGCCGCTGCTGAAACTCCTTTTGTTTTGGGGAAATTTCCTGTCTTCTCTGATCTGATGTGGACTGCATATTTCAACTTCAGTGGAGAAAACATGGCATCTGCTCTTCTATCCAAGCTGATAAAGTTTAGAACTGGGAATTATTCTATCTAGGTTTGCTGAAGGCTAAATAAGCTTGCATTAAAATGAGAGCTTATGTTTTCTGTCTCAGTTTTCACGGGTAATTGTTAAGAAAGTTTTTCCTGGATGATAAAGGGGATCACATATAGGTCTTTTCCAAATAGGATGAAGGGCTAAGACATTGATTACTGGATGTAAGTTTGTGTTTTTAAAGGATATTTGGGTCTGTTGGTAAAAAATGGTGGTTAATCTTGTCTGTCTGAAAGTTTTCATGAGTAATTGTTAAGATAGCTTTCAAAGTCTCTGGCAAAGGCTATTTTGGGTCTGTTGGTAAACGTCAATATAGCTGTCAACCCAAACTCAGGAAGACAGCACCAACAGTTTTCCTAGAAAGATTGACAGAGGCTCTCATTAAATACACAGCTATCTCCCCCAGTTCTCCCAAGGCCAAGATCATTCTTGAAGACCCTACCATCCAGATATTCAGGAAAAAAAAACCTGCAAAATTTGTGTGCTGGCCCCGAGGGAACCCTAGAAGACCTCTAATGAGCTGCCAATGGGTCTTTTACAATCAGGACCAAGAGGAGAGTAAAGAACAGAAGATAAAGAGGAAATCTGAGGCTTTGGTTGTGGCCTTGCATGGCATTACCAGCTTAGCCTCCAAAACAGCTCATCACAGGGGACCAAGAGACTTGGGTAACTTTGGAAATAGAAGGGAAACCGGTTAATTTCCTTCTGGATACTGGAGCCACATTTTCTGTTCTACCCTTCATCCCAGGCCAACTGTCCTACAACAGTGCTGTTAAGGGTGTCTCTAGACAACTCATAACTTATTTTTTTTTACCAGCTGAGATGCACTTGGAGAGATCTAATTTTCTCTCACTCTTAATAATGCCTGAGAGCCCCACATCTCTCTTAGGTAGAGATATTATGGTCAGTTTAGGAACATGCATATTAATATTCCCTGGGCAAACTAACAATTAACTCCCCTTAATAGAGGCTGATATCAATCCTCAGGTCTGGGCAACTCAGGGAGAAGTAGATTGGGCCTTAACTGCAGTGCCCATCCCCATACACCTTAAAGATCTCACAACTTTCCCTTGCCAGAAACAATACCCTCTGAAACCAGAGGCAGGTGAAGGCCTAATAAAAATCATAAATAATTTAAAACAGCAAGAGCTCTTAAAAGAATGTAATAGCCCATGTAACACCCCAATTCTGGGGATACAAAAACTTAATGGTGAATGGAGATTGGTACAAGACCTCTGCATTATCAATGAAGCTGTAGTCCCAATTCATATCATGGTTCCAAACCCTTACAACCTCTAGCTCAAATCCCTGCAGACACCAGTTGGTTCAGTTTTAGACTTAAAAGATGCCTTCTTTTGTATTCCACTTCACCCAGAATCACAGTTTCTGTTTGCATCTCAGGACCTTACTAATCCAACCACCCAACTAACATGGACATTCTTGCTCCAGGATTTCTGAGATAGTCCCCATTTATTTGGACAAGCCATGTCCTGAGATTACACAGATTTTTCAGCCAAGAACAGTGTCCTGTTACAATATGTGGATGGTTTCCTGTTATGTGTCTCCTCTGAGCAAAGCATTCAAACCAGTACTTAGAAACTTTTCAGTTTCCTAGGTACAAGAAGATATAAGGTTTCTTAGCCCAAGGCACAGCTTTGTGAGGCATCTGTAAAGTATCTGGTCTTGGTGTTTTAGAGGGGATGAGGAGACTGGGAGAAGTTAGATTCAATCTATTGCTTCTTACCCTCTAAGACTCAAACAGTTAAGAGGTTTTGGGGCATAATAGGGCACTGTCGTTTGTGGACACCAGGATAAAACTCTCAAGACAGAATTGCTCAGTTACCCAGCTTTAAGTCATCCTACTGGGAAGGTTTACAACTGGTATTGTGACAGAAAGAAAGGGAATGGTTTTGAGGTCCTGCTAGGCCCAAGGACTAGCTCAACAGCCAGTAGGATATTTAATCAAAAATTGAATCTGGTGGCCTGTGGCTGGCCAGCCTGCCTCAAGGCAATGGTGACAGCTGCCCTCTTGATTCTCAAAGCTACAAAAGTAACTCTGGGGCAGGATCGTACTGTCTATACCTCTCAGAATATCCAACTCTCCCAAATTGAAAGCTCTCACTGACTTACAGACAGCTGTCTTCTGCCATACCAGGCATCTTCCTGGAAGGCCCAGTCATGCAAATAAAAACTTACTCTACTTTAAATTCTGCCACCCTCATTCCAGAAGAAGGCACAGAGCCAGAGCCTGACTGTCAACAAATCATAACCCAAGCCTATGCCGCCCAGGATAACTTAAAAGAAATCCTAATAGAAAATCCAGAATGGACTTTATTTTCTGACAGGAGCTCATTCATTGAACAGGGCACCAGAAGCGCTGGATATGCCCTGGTCTTTTTATATGAAACAATAGAAAGTAATTTTCTCCCACCTGGGTCAAGTCCCCATCTAGCCAATCTGAGGTCCCTCATCCAAGCTTTAGAGATCAGTAAGGGCAAAAGAGTAAATATATATACTGACTCCAAATATGCCTTCCTGGTTTTACACACCTATGGTACAATATGGAAGAAAAGACATTTTCTAACTGCTTCAGTTCTCCTATCAAGTATCATCAGGAAATCACACAGCTTCTACAGGCTGTACATCAACCCCTAGAAATAGCAGTTAAACACTGCAAGGGACACCAAAACGAAATGGATGAAGTATCTGAAGGGAATATATTGGCCAATTCTGCAGCAAAATTGGCTGCCATGTCAACTACCCCTGTGGCTGCATCCTTAGTCTGGGATGACTCTATAATCCTGGAAATACTTTGCCATTAAGCTGAGTAAAGACAATGGGCAACATAACAGTGATATACTCCCCAGTCTATAGACTGGTGTCAGGCAGAGGATAGTGAGCTTCACCTGCCAGTCACTAACCAATTAAAGGTTCTAAAACCTTCCATTTAGGCCAAGATAAAACCCTACAAATGACCTGCAAACTCTTTACAGGGAGAGATTTAGATAGGACTGTTAAAGACATTTTAAGGGACACCTGGGTGGCTGGGGTTAAGCCTCTGCCTTCAGCTCAGGTCATGATCCCGGAGTCCTGTGATTAAGCACCGCATGGGGTTGCCTGCTCAGCGGGAAGCCTGTTTCTCCCTCTCTCACTCCCGCTGCTTGTGTTCCCTGTCTGGCTGTGTTTCTCTATGTCAAATAAATAAAATCTTAAAAAAAATTAAAAGCATGAGGACTCCAAGAAACAAATAGGGTTTTAGAGGGAAGGGCAGTTTGGGGATGGGTGAGCCTGGTGGTGACTATTAAGGAGGGCATGTATTGCATGGAGCACTGGGTGTTGTACATAAACAATGAATCTTGGAACACTGCTTGAAAAACTAATGATGTGTTTTATGGTGACCAACATAACACA
Source organism: Spilogale gracilis (assembly GCA_004023965.1). Classification (NCBI taxonomy): domain Eukaryota; kingdom Metazoa; phylum Chordata; class Mammalia; order Carnivora; family Mephitidae; genus Spilogale; species Spilogale gracilis. The sequence goes on from PITA01007214.1 coordinate 26,487, forward strand.
ATAAAAAATAAAAATAAACAAATAAACAAAGCAAAACAAAAAAAGTGAGAAGTTTGCTAGAAGAATAATCTGTTCTCCCATCCTCAAGTCCCCAGAGGCATACAGAGAGTAGGAAGTTATCCTGAGGAAATTGGCAGTTGGACTTCACACATGTGACTAAAATGCATGGGTACAAATATCTTTTAGTTTGGGTAGGTACCTTCACCCACTGGGTTAAGGTTTTTTCCTGTAAAACCAAAAAAGCCTCAGAAGTAATAAAGGCACTAGTAAATGAAGCCAACCCTCAGTTTGGATTTCCCCAGTCCCTTCAGAGAGATAATGGTCCCTCCTTCAAATCCCAAGTAACAGAGGGAACATCCAAGGTTTGGGAATTATAACTTGCACTATGCCTGGAGACCTCAATCCTCAGGAAAAGTAGAAAGGATTAATAAAATTATTAAAAGACACCTCAAAAAACTAGTACAGGAAACAAGTCAAATTTAGGTGTCTCTATTCCCTATTGATTTACTCTGAGTTAGGAAGACTCCCATGAAAAAGGAAATTGAGTCCCTTTGAGATCTTACATGGGAGACCCTTCCTTGTAAATTATCTACTGGTAGACAAGGAAGTCTTTGATCTGATGAATCCTGTCATTCTTCTTGCAAGGTTTCAACAAGGTCTTCAGGAGCTTCCTAACTCCTATCCCAAAATACCAACCTGTCCCATTTCACCCCAGATCAAGTGTTTATTAAAAATCTTCCTCCTTTATCTCCTTCTCTAGATCCAGGCTGGGAAGACCCACATACAGTGATTTTAGCCATTCCAACAGCAGTCAACGTGCCTGAATTTGAAACCTGGATCCACCATTCCAGAGGCAAACCCTGGTCCCCAGTAGGGCCTAACCAAGAACCAAAATATCTCTGTGAGCCCAGAGAGGGCTTCAAACTAGTCTTGAAGTGACAAGACACAGGTAAGTCTTCTTAAATGTTACCTTAACTTGCTTTGTATCTTCCAGAAGAAAGATCATCAAATTCCAAAATGTGGAGCCTCACATGGAGATCAAAGCAGACTTCTAAGGAGATCCCTTGATAGGCCAGGATAAGAGGAATCCTGACTGTTACCCCATCCAATGCCCGTGACCAGCAGGAAGTAGCTATGATTGGTCATTGCCTTTTCCCCCCAGTGGTAGTTTGGGTTACCTCTTCAGAGGGAGGGAATGATGGATAATTAAAAGAAAGCCAGGTGGGGACAAGGAGCACCCCCCCAATTCTAGGAGGAAACCACCCTTACATGAATTTTTACACCCACCCTCAAAGGAGCCCCCCTGCCCTTTTCCACATGATAGATGATAGAAACCTGATTGGATGACAGGCAGAGAAAGTTAATCAGATTAAAACAGCCTGTCAACAAGTGCATAAAATCCCCTAGACTTAGAAACCCCTGTGGTAACCCTTCCTTCCTCAGAAGCTTTGTGCTTTCACTTTGATGTCATCCAATAAACCTTGCTTTGCTACCCACCACTCTATCTGGTCTACCTCTTCATTCTTCAAAGTGGGGTGATGAAGAACCATGGGCACCAGCAGAGAAAAAAAATCCTATAACACTACAAAAAATAGACACATCCATCATCTTATATAATTACAATTTTTTTGTTTTTATGCTAAGTATGTTTAATACTTACTCTCAAAACAAATTCCAAGTATAAAATTCAATATTGTTAACTATAGTCAATACACTATACATTAGTACCATGTAACTTATTTATTTTATAACTGAAAGCTTGTACCCTTTGAACAACCTCTCCCCATTCCCTCCTCCCCATCTCCTTGATGCCATCAGGAGTTCAGTGGTTTTGTATTCCATATATATCAGTGAAAACAGTAAACATTTCTTTTTCTCTCTGACTTATTTCACTTAGCATAATGCCCTCAAGGTTCATCCATGTAGTCACACATGACAAAATTTCCTTATTTTTTAATAGCTAAAAAATATTCCCATACACACTTACACAATGTTTTATTTATCCATTCATCCTTTTGTAGGCACAGGTCTTTCTCCATATCTTGGCTATTGTGAATAATACTGAAATGAACATGCGAGTGCAGACATCTCTTAGAGACAGCAATTCCATTTCCTTTGTATATACATCCAGAAGTGAGATTTCTGAAGCATATGGGGTGGCTTTATTTTAAGATATTGGAAATTTTATACTGTATTTAAAGTGGCTGTACCAATTTACATAGCCAAGAACAATGCACAAGGGTTATTTTCAAGAATATACAGACAGTGGCATGCTGAATGAGGAGGCGTAAGCCACTTACACAGTGTCAGCAGGTAAGCCCCATACTATCCAAGCTCCCACTTTGGGGCAATAAAACACAGGGGTCATTTTGATTGAAAACACGTTTTAATATGCCCACAAAAAGGAAGTAAAGTTGTATGATTTATTACCGACATATCCAAGAAACAGTGAAATGAGTTGATGAAAAGGACAGTTTTTCATCTCTGGTCACAAATAAGCAGGAGATAGCAAGGCATCAATAAGCTATTACTTATAACATGGCTGGGGAAGATGTCATTATTCATGGCACATCTTTAAAAAGTTATTTTAAAATGCAATCCAGCAAGCAAAGTTGGAACTTGTGACAGGAATCCTAATATCTGTTCCTTATCTAAATGCCTAGATTCAGTGTGAACAGAGTTGTTATATTGAAAAATGCCTTGGTGGAGACTCAAAATCTCTGTTTTCTCATCACACATATCTAAAAAAAAAGATTATGCAAAAATGAGGGAGATTTTTCCTGACAGCTTCATCTAGAAATTTGCAGTGTTTTGTCTTACTTCTAAGCCATTAATCCATTCCTAATTTTTGTGAGTGTTACAAGAAAAGGGCTCAATACACACTGCTCACAAAAAAAGAGAGAGAGAGCAAGAGTGAGAGAGAGAGGACTTTGAAAGCCACTGGCCTCAAGGATAGAGCAACCAAAACCTAAGAGCAGAACACAAAAAGCACAAGATAGAGACAATCCCTGAAGTGTCTTGACATAGACATTACATGACCTCTTTCTCATAAGGACTTTACTTTCAGGAGCAGGAGACATAATAGGTTTTTCTAACACACAGAAGGCAGAGTTTAGATAAAATGTCAAGAGGGAAGAATTTCTCCCAAATGAAAAAACTAAGCTAAGACCATGGCCAAATATCTAAGTGAAACATATATGAGTAACATGCCTGATGGAGAATTTAAAGCAACAGTCATAAGGATACTCACTGGGCTTTAGAAAAGAATAGAAGGCATTAGGGGGACACTTAACACAGAGATAAAAGAGTTAAAAATGAATCAGAAATGAGGAAAGTAATAAGTAGATTGGAAACAGGCTTGATGCAATAAATAGCAGGTTGGAAGGAGAGGAATGAATTAGTGATGGAAAAGACAAAAGAATGGAAAATAATGAAGCTGAACAAGAGAGAGAAGAAAGAATTATGGAACATGAGAATAGACTTCAGGAACTCATGATTCCATCAAAAGTAATAACATTCATATTATAGGAATCCTCGAAGGAAAGAGAGAGAAAAGAGGGAAGAAAATTTATCTGGGGAAATAAAAGCTGAAAACTGTCCTAATCTGGATAAGAAAACAGACATCCAGATCCAGAAGGCATAGAGAACTCCCACTAAAACAACAAAAGAAGGCCAACACCAAGACATATTGAAATTAAATTTGCAATATATAATGATAAAGAAAAAAATCCTAAAAGAAGCAAGACAAAAGAAATCTTTAACTCACAAAGGAAATCCCATAAGGCTAGCTGGAGATTTCTCAACAGAAACTTGACAAGCTAGATATAATATATTTAGCATGATATATTTAATATTCTGATGGGAACAAGCTACAGGCAAGAATCTTCTATCCAGCAAAGCTATCATTCAGGGCAGGGAGAGAGAGTGTTCCAGATAAAGAAAAAACAAAGGAGTTCATGACCCCTAAACAAGCCCTGCAAGAAGTATTAAAGGAGACTCATTACGTGCAAAAGAGAGATGAAAAGTTACAAAAACAAGAAAAGATCAGAGAAATCTCCAGGAACAATTAAGATCAAATAACTAAATTATGGCAATAAATACATATCTATCAATAATTACTTTGAATGAAATGGTCTAAATGTTCCAATCAAAAGACATAAGATGTCAGAATGGGTAAAAAAGTTCCATCTATATTCTGCCTACAAAAGACTCATTTTAGACCTACACATGCAGAATGAAAGTGAGGGGATAGAGAAATATTTATCAAACAAATGAATGTCAAAGTAAAGCTGTGGTTGATATATATATCAAAATAAACTTTTAAAAAATGTAACAAGAGACAAAAAGGGCACTATACCATAATAAAAAGGGCAACCAGACAAGATGTAACACCGGAAAAAAAAGAAAATAAATTATTATTTAAAAAATCAGCAAACAAACAAATAACAAAAACTATAATACATTCTATGGAGGATGGTGGAGATTGGCAGGAATGAAGGGAAAATAATGGAACGTTTTTGTATATTATCAAATTAAACTAGTATTAACTTGAACTAGGTAGTTATAGTTTGTGAAATATAATACCAAGGGATATCATTGAGAAAAAATATACTAAAGGAACAATACAGGAATTTAAAATAATACAGTAGAAAATATCTATTTAACACAAAAGAAGAAAGTAATGGAGAAATAAAGAAGCAAAGATGCATCAGAAATTAAAAAACAGGGGACTAAGAAGATGGCAGAGTGAGAGGGTTCTAAACTCAATTTGTCCAATGGACACCAAGAGGTAACACTCACTCAGTGTTAATAACCCATAAAAATGACCTGAAATCTGTCACAACAAACTTCACAACTAAAGGTAGAGACGAAGCAACATAGGCAAAGGTAGTAAAGGTAAAGATGTGGTTTGGAAGTGATGTTGACTGTGGCCATTCATGGTCAGAACAAAACTCTGGATGTGGAGAAGGGTGAAAAACAGATTTTCACATCATGGAGCCTACATTGGGAGGACAAATCCCCATACCATTTGGCCTTGAAAGTGAGCAGGGCCAAATTTTATGTGTTTTTACAACCAGCAGGACTTAAAGCCTGGAATTTAAAAAATGACCAGTCTCAGCCCTGGGAAAGTCCAGAGGGCCAGAGGAAGGTGAGACCAACCCTTAAAGAGATAACATGACAAACAGTTTGAGGGCACATAGCATGGAAACAGCAGTTTGAAAAATGCCTGGGGCACAGAGGAAGGAGAGCAATTTACTCATCTCAGAGCTTGTCCAGAAGAGGAAAGGATCACAGAAAGACCCCTTCAAAAACAAAAGAGCTGACAGGCAGCATTTCCATTCCTTTCCCATCAGCATAATCACACAACCACCTTCAGGGACCGGCACAGTGCCAACAGTCACTACCTAACTTGCTTACACCAAACCCTAACTCTCCATACCTGGGTAGACTCAGCCTTCTCAGTCATGCTTGCCTCAGTCCTGGCACTGGAGGGCATTTTCCCCAGGGACCAATGCAAACTTCTCCAGTATTGTCTCCCGACCCTTGAATTTGTGGAGCCTCAATTTCAACTGTAACTACTGCAGCAGCAGGCCCTGAAGAAGCCCAAGGTGTACCTTGTTAAGATTATGTTCCTCACACATATGAAATTTGAAGAACTACTTAGGCAAGTCCAGTCCCAGCAGTAGAGGCAGCAAGTATTTCATAAGCAGACCAACACAAACCTTGTTAAAATGCACACAACAACATTAGGGGCTAAACAGAGCTCAGAACAGGCAAAGAGAGTTGCTGAGGACACTTGGATTGATGGATAAAATGGCTAGGACAAAGCAGGGCGCACACGACATAATAGGAGACACCCCTGAAGAACCAGGTCCTGGGGAACAGGGGACATTGCATTGCAGGACACTGTAGGATCTCTTTCTCATAAGACCATTACTTCTTAGAGCAGGAGATGTAGCTGACTTTCCTAACATCCAGAAATAGATAAAAATAATTAGATAAAATGAGGAGAAACAAGAATATGTCCCAAATTAAATAACAGGACAAAACCACATCAAGAGACTTAAGCAAAACAGACACAAGTAATATACCTGATAGGGAATTTAAAGTAATAACCATAAAAATACTTACGGAACTTGGGAAAAGGGAAGGACATCAGTAAAACACTTAGCAAAGAGACAAAAAAAATCAAGGATGAAGAACACAAATAAGATTAAAAATACATTTGGTGGAAAAAATAGCAGGCTAGGGGAGGCTTGGAATGAATTAATGTCCTGGAAGACAAAGTAGTGGAAAATAATCAAGCTGAGAAAAATAAGTGAAGAAAATTACTCAAGATGAGAATAGACTTAGGGAACCCAGTGATAATCAAGTGTAATAACATTTGCATTATCTTCTTTCAGAAGAAGAGAGAGAAAAGGGAGCAGAAAATTTACTTGAAGAAATGATAACCTAAAAGTTCCCTAATCTGGGGATGGAAACAGACATCCAGATCCTGGAAGCAAAAAGATCCCCCCACAAAATCAACCCAAGGAGGTCCATACCAAGACACATAGTAATTAACATGACAAAGTATAGTGATAAAGACAAAAGAAATAAAACTAGCAAAATGAAAAAAAAAACAGTTACCTAAAAGAGAAATCCTGTACATGTATCAGAAGTTTGTTCAGCAGAATATCTGTAGGCCAGAAGTGAGTAGCATAGGAAAAATCTGCAACCAAGAATACCCAATCCAGCAAAGCTATCATTCAGAATAGAAGGAGAGATAAAGAATTTCCCAGACAAATAATAACTACAGGAGTTCATGACCCCTAAACTAGTAATAAGGGAATTGTTAAGGAGTACCCTTTTTTCCAGCTCAAAAATATATTTTATTTATTTATTTTTTTATTGTTATTAAATTTTTTTTCCAGTGTTCCAAGATTCATTCCCCATTCCCCACACCCAGTGCTCCACGCTTTAGGTGTCCCCAGTACCCACCACCAGGCTCTCCCATCCCTACACCCCCCTAAGGGGTACCCTTTGAAAGGAAAGGAAAAGAAATGAGAGAGTATGAAAAGTTGGAAAGACAAAAGCAGTTATAAATATATCGATAAAAATCAGTCAGTGGATTCACAAAATAAAAGGATGTAAATTATGACACTATAAACCTAAAAGGTTGGAGGAACAGAGCAGTAATGAATGGGATCAAACTTAAATGACCATCAACTTCAAATAGAATGTTATATTCAAACAAGGTTATATACAAACCTAATGGTAACCACAAATCAAAGACCTGTAATAGATACACAAGGACTAAAGAGAAAGGAATCCAAGTATATCCTAAAGAAAGCCAACAAACCATGAAATACAACAAGAAAAGGAAGGATCAGAGGAAAACTACAAAAGAAGTAACAAAATGACATTAAATACATACTTATCAATAATTAATTTGAATGTAAATGGACTAAATGTTCTAATCAAGACATATTGGGTGACAGAGTGGATTAATTAAAAAAAAAACCAAGAAAGACCCATCTACATGCTCTCTATAAGAAAGAACAGCAAATAAAGCCTAAACCCAGCATAAGAAGAGATCAGAGCAGGAATCAATAAAATAGAAACCAAAAGAACAGTAGAACAGATCAATGAAACTAAGAACTAATTCTTTGAAAGAATTAACAAGATCTATAAACACTTGGCCAGATTTATCAAAAGAAAAGAGAAAGGATCCAAATTAATAAAATCATGAATGAAAGAGGAGGGATCACAACCAACACCAAAGAAAAACAAACAATTATAAGAATATATTATGAAAAACTATACACCAGCAAATTTGACAATCTGGAAGAAATGGATGCATTCCTAGAGATGTATAAACTACCAAAACTAAACCAGGAATAATTAGAAAACCTGAACAGACCCATAACCAGTAAGGGGATTGAAGCAATCATCAAAATCTCCCAACAAACAAGACTCCAGGGCCAGATGGCTTCCCAGGGGAATTCTGCCAAATATTTAAAAAAGAATTACTACCTATTCTCCTGAAACTGTTCCAGAAAATAGAAATGGAAGGAAAACTTCCAAACTCACTTTATGAGGCCAGGATTACCTTGATCCCCAAACCTTTTGATCCCCATCAAAAAGGAGAATTACAGACCAATATCCTTGATGAACACAGATGTAAAAATTCTAGCCAAAATACTAGCCAATAGGATCCAACAGTACATTAAAAGGATTACTCACCATGACCAAGTGGGATTTATTCCTGGGCCACAAGATTGGTTCAACACTTGCAAATCAAACAGTGTGATACAATACATTAATAAAAGAAAGAACAAAAATTATATGGTACCTCATTAGATGCTAAAAAAGCATTTAACAAACTACAACACCCTTTCTTGATCAAAACTCTTCACAGTGTGGGGATAGAAGGTGCATACTGCAATATCATCAAAGCCACCTAGGAAAAACCCACAGAGAATATCATTCTCAATGGGGAAAAACTGAGATCTTTTCTCCTAAGGTCAGGAACACAGCAGGGCTGTCCACTATCACCACTGCTAGTCAACATAGTACTAGAAGTCCTAGCGTCAGGAATCAGACAACAAAAAAGAAATAAAAGGCATCCAAATTGGCAAAGAAGAAGTCAAACTCTTACTCTTTGCAGACGGTATGATATTTTTTGTGGAAAACCCAAAAGACTCCACTCCAAAATTGCTAGAATTCATACACTCATGCAGGAGTTCTCATACAGTAAAGTGTCAGGATATAAAATCAATGCAGAGAATCAGTTGCATTTCTATTCACCAACAATGAGACAGAAGAAAGAGAAATTAAGGAGTCATTCCATTTACAATTGCACTCCAAACTATCACATACATAGGAATAAATCTAACCAAAGAGGCAAAGAATGTGTACTCAGGAAACTATAGAATACTTATGAAAGGGGTGCCTGGGTGGCTCAGTTGGTTAAAGGACTGCCTTCGGCTCAGGTCATGATCCTGGAGACCCGGGATCAAGCCCCACATAGGGCTCCCTGCTCAGTGGGAAGCCTGCTTCTCCCTCTCTCACTCCCCCTGCTTGTGTTCCCTCTCTGGCTGTGTTTCTCTCTGTCAAATAAATAAAATATTTTTTAAAAAAAGAATACTTATGAAAGAAATTGAAGAGGACACAAAAAATGGAAAAACATTCCACACTCTTCACATTGTGAAAATGTGTATGATACCTAGAGCAATCCACACATTTAAGGCAATATCTATCAAAATACCATCAATTTATTTATTTATTTATTTATTTATTTATTTATTTATTTATTTATTTGACAGAAAGAGGCACAAAGAGAGAGGGAACACAAGCTGGGGTAATGGGAGAGGGAGAAGCAGGCTTCCCACTGAGCAGGGAGCCCAATGTGAGACTCGATCCCAGGATCCTGAGATCATGACCTGAGCTGAAGGCAGATGTTTAAGGACTGAGCCACCCAGGTGCTGCCATCAACTTCTTTTGAAAGAAATGGAACAAATATTCATAAAATTTATATAGAACCAGAAAAGAGCCCAAATAGCCAGGGGAATGTTTTTAAAAGAATACCAAATTTGGTGGCATCACAATTCCAGACTTCAAGCTCTATTACAAAGCTGTAATAATCAAGACAGTATGGTACAGGCACAAAAACAGACACATAGATCAATGGAACAGAATAGAAAGCCCAGAAATGGACCCTCAACTCTATGGTCAACTCATCTTCAACAAAGCAGGAAAGAATGTCTAGTGGAAAATGATAGTCTCTTCAACAAATAGTGTTGGGAAAATTGGAGAGCCATGTGTAGAGGAATGAAACTGGACCATTTCCTTACACCGTACACAAAAATAGACTCAAAATGGGTGAAGGACCTCCATGTAATACAGGAATCCAGCAGAATCCTTGAGGAGAACACAGGCAGCAACCTCTATCTAGAAACATCACCAAAGGCAAGGAAAGCAAGGGCAAAAATGAACTACTGGGACTTTATCAAGGTAAAACGTTTTGCACAGCAAAGGAAACAGTCAACAAAGCAAAAGACAATGGAGAGAATAGAAGAAATATTTGCAAATGACATATCAAATAAAGAGCTACTATCCAAAATCTATAAAGAACTTATCAAACCCAACACCCAAAGAACAAATAATCAAATTAAGAAATGGGCAGAAGACATGTGCAAAGAAGACATTCAAATAGCCAATGGACACATGAAAAAATGTTCAATGTCACTTGGCATCAGGGAAATACAAATCAAAACCACAGCAAGATAACACCTCACACCAGTGAGAATGACTAAAATTAACCAGTTAGGAAACAACAGGTGTTGGTGAGGATGTGGAGAAAAGGGAACCCTCCTACACTGTTAGTGGGAATGCAAGCTGGTGCAGCCACTCAGGAAAACAGTATGGAGTTCCTCAAAAAGTTGAAAACAGAACTACCCTACAACCCAGAATTTGCACTACCAGGTATTTACCCCAAAGATATAAATGTAGTGATCCAAAGGGGCACATGAACCCAAATGTTTATAGCAGCAGTGTCCACAACAGCCCAACTATGGAATGAGCCTAGACGCCCATCAACAGATGAATAGATAAAGAAGATGTGGTATATCTATACAATGGAATCCATCAAAACCCTGAAATCTTGGGGCACCTGGGTGGCTCAGTCATTAAGCATCTGTCTTCAGCTCAGGTCATGAACCCAGAGTCCCCAAATAGAGCCCCACATTGGGCTCCCTGCTCAGTGGGAAGCCTGCTTCTTCCTCTCTCACTCTCCCTGCTTGTGTTCCCTCTCTAGCTGTGTTTCTCTCTATCAAATAAATAAATGAAAATCTTTAAAAAAATCTTCCCATTTGCAATGATGTGGATTGAGCTAGAGGGTAATTTGCTAAATGAAATAAGTCAATCAGAGAAAGACAATTATCATATGACCTCACTGATATGAGGAATTTGAGAAAAAAAGACACAAGATCACAGGGGAAGGGGAAGAAAATGAAACAAGATGAAACCAGAGAGAGAGACAAACCATAAGAGACTCTTAATCTCAGAAAACAAATGAAGGTTGTTGGAAGGGAGGGGGGAGGGAAGGATGGGGTGGCTGGGGGATGGACATTGGGAGGATATGTGCTATGGTGAGTGCTGTAATTCGTGTAAGACTGATGAATCACAGGCCTGTACCCCTGAAAAGAATAATACATTATATGTTAATGAAAAAAGTTCAAAAAAAGAGTTATATAAAAAAGAGTTAACAAATATATCTTAAAGGAAAGCTGGAGTAGTAGTACATATTTATGACAAAATAGACTTTGAAACAAAGACAGTAGCAAGAACAAAGACAATATATAAGAAGAGTAATCCAATAAGAAGATATAAATTGTAAATATTTAAACCCCAACATGGAAAGATTCTAACACATAAAACAGTTAATAACCAACAAAATGGAAGTAATCAGTAGTACTACAATAACTGTAAGGAATGTTAACACCATACTCATGTTGGTGAACAGATGATCCCCACAGAAAACCAAGAAGGAAACAGTGGCTTTAAAGGACACAATGGACCACATGGACTTAACAGATATATTCAAAACATCTTATCTTAACCCAGATGAATATATATTCTTTTTAAATTCTCACAGCACATTCTCCAGAATGCTTCACATATTAGGTGAACAAACAAGTCTCAAGAAAGTCAAAATGATCAAAGTTATACCATGAATCCTTTCTGACCACAAAGCTATGAAACTAGGGATCAGCCACAAGAAAAACACTGAGAACAACACAGATACATGGAGTTTAAATAACATACTATTGAAAATGAATAGGTCAAACATTAACTCAAAGAAGAAATCAAAAAGTACAAGGAAAGAAATGAAAATGAAAACACAACAGTCTAAAATCTTTGGAGGTAGCAGAGCAGCATCAGTTCAAAGAAGAAAGTTTACAGCAATATAGGCCTACTTCAAGAGGCAAGAAAAATCTCAAACAACCTAACTTTACACCTAAAGGAGCTAGAAAAAGAGGAACAAATAAAACCTGAAATCAGCAGAAGGAAAGAAATGATCATTAGAGCAGAAACAAATGATAGAGAAACTAAAAGAACTAATAGAACAAATCAATGAAACCAGGAGCTGTTTCTGAAAAAAAAAATCAACAAAATTGATAAATCTCTAGCCAGATTCACCAAAAACAAAACAAAATGGGGGTTGGGGAGACTCAAATAAAACAATAAATGATATAGGAGAAATAACAGAAATACAAAGAACTATGAGACTGTTATGAAAAATTATATGCCAACAAATTGGACAATATCAAAGAAATGGATAAATTCTTAGAAATATACCAAAACTGAAGCAGGAAGAAATAGAAAAAATTGAATAGACCAATTACCAGTAATGAAATTGATGGAGTAATTAAAAAAAAAAGCACAACAAACAAAACTCTGGAATACCAGACTTTCATACGTGAATTCTAACAAACAATTAACAGTGTTAATACCTATTGTTCTCAAACTATTTCAAAATATAGAGGAGGAAGGATAAACTTCCTAATTCATTCTATGAGACTACCACTAGTCTGATACAAAAATCAGATAAAGACACCACAAAAAAGGGAACTATAGGCCAATATCCCTGAAACATAGACACAAAAATCCTCAACAAAATATTAGAAAACCAAATCCAAAAATATATTAAAAAAATCATTCATCAAAATCAAGAGAGATATATTCCCAGAATGAAAGGATGGTACAATATTTGCAAATCAATGTGATACATCATATAAATAACAGAACAGATAAAACCCATATGATCATTTCTATAGATGCAAAAGTAGCATCTGGCAAAGTACAACATCCATTCATGATAAGTCCCTGAGCAAAGTATGTGCAGAGGAAAGATTCCACAAAATAATAAAGGCCTTGCAGGAAAAACACAAAACAAACATACTCAATGGGGAAAAACTGAGAATTTTCCACCTAAGCTCGGGAACAAGAAAAGGATGTTCACCATCACTTTTACTCATCAAGAGACTGGAAATCCTAACCACAGCAATTAAAGAACAAAAAGAAATAAAAGGTATCCAAATTGGTAAGGAAGAATTAAAACTTTCACTTTCCAGATGACATGATACTATATATAGAAAGCCCCAAATATTCCACTAAAAATTACTAGAACTGATAAAAGAACAGTAAAGCCACAGGATATAAAAATCAATGTACAGAAATGCATTGCATTCCTATAAAATAACAATGAAACAGCAGAAAGAGAAATTAAGAAAATAATTCCATTTAAAATTATGCTAAAAATTATACAATGTCTGGAATAAATTTAACCAAAGAGGTAAAGAGCTGTACTCTGAAAACTATAAAACACTGATGAAGGAAATTGAAGGTGACACAAAGAAATGAAAAGACATTCGATGCTCGGGAATTGGAAGAACAAATATAGCTAAGATGTGTGTATTGTGCAAAGCAATTTACAGATTCAAAGCAATCCCTATCAAAATAACAACAGCATTTTTCACAGAACTGGAACAAAAAATCCTAAAATTAATGTGGAACCACAGAATACCCTGACTAGCCAAAGCAATCTTGAAAAAGAAAAATGAAACTGGAAGTATCACCATTCTGGACTTCAAGTTACATTGCAAAGCTGTATTAATCAAATGAGTATCATACTGGTGTAAAAATAGACACATAGATTGATAGAACAGAATAGAAAACCCAGAAATAAACACAAAACTATATGGTCAATTAATCTTTGACAAAGGAGGGATGAATATTCAATGGGAAAAATACATTTTTTCTTACAAATAGTATTGGGAAAATTGGACAGCTACATGCAAAAGTATGAAAGTGGACTGCTGTTTTCTACCATACACAAAAGTAAATTCAAAATGGATTAAAGACCTACATCTGAGACCTGACACCATCAAAATACTAGAAGAGAGCACAGGCAATAACATGTCTGACATTGCTCTTAGCAACATTTTCTAGGTATGCCTCCTGAGGCAAAGGAAATAAAAGCAAAAGTAAACTATTAGGACTACATCAAAATAAAAAGCTTCTGCACAGCAAAGGAAACAATCAATAAAACTGAAAGACAACCTATGGGATGGGTTATTCTAAAGATATTTGCAAATATCATATCTAATAAAGCATTAGCATGCAAAATACATAAAGAACTTATAAAACTCAACACCCAAGAAACAACCTAATTTAAAAATGTGCAGAGAACATGAACATTTTTCCAAAGAAGACATAAAGAATACCAACAGATACATAAAAAGATACTCAACCTTACTCATCAGGGAAATGAAAATCAAACTATAATAAGACATTAGCTCATGCCAGTCAGAATGGCTAACATTCCAAACACAAGATATAGCTGGTGTTGGTGAGGATATGGAGAAAGGGAACCCTTGTACACTCTTGTTGGGAATGCAAACTTGTCCAGCCACTGTGGAAAAGAGTATGTAGTTTCCTCAAAAAATTAGAGATAGAACTATCCTATCATCCAGCAATTGCACTACTGTGTATTTACCTCCAAATTACAAAAACATTTATTCAAAGTGATACAAGCACCCCTATATTTATGACAGCATTATTTACAATAGCTAAATTATGGAAACAGCCCAAGTGTTCATTGATAAGTGAATGGATAAAGGAGTTGTGGTGCATATATTGTGGAATATTATTCAATTACAAAAAAGAATGGAATCTTGCCATTTGCAACAACATGGATGGAGCTAGAAATTATATTGCTAAATGAAATAAGTCAGTCAGTGAGAAGCAAATACCATAAGGTGGTATCACTCATATGTGGAATTTAAGAAACAAAATAAATGAGCAAAGGGAAAAAAAAGGAAAGAGAGCCAAAACAAGAAACAGACTCTTATCTATAGAGAAGAAATGTATGATTACCAGAGGGGAGGTGGGTTCAGAGATGGGTGAAAAGGATGATAAGGATTAAAGACTACAGTTATCATGAAGAATACTGAGTAATGAACAGAACTGTTGAATCGCTATATTGCATAACTGAAACTAATATAACACTGCATGCTAACTGTACTGTTGGGACCTGCTGGCGCCCGCTAGTTTGCGGCCATTAGTGGAAGTCGGCTGGGGTGGCCTCTTGGGCTTCTCCGGAATACTTCCGCGAACAAAATGACCTAGCTGAATCTTCCCGCGCTCAGCTCTTAGCCCGCAAACTGGCGAACTTAGCCCCACCCAGCAGCAGTCCCGCCTAAAATCTGCCTAAGGCCTTAGTGATAGTCGCGTAATGAGTTCCTATTGGCCCCTGCTACTTCTTTTACTCCCTTCTCTCCCCTCTATATAACTTTGTCTCTGATTACAATAAAGTTGAGATTGCTGCGCCCTCACGGCTGACTCAACTCCCCGCTTGGTGTGGGTTCTTTCCCCGTTTCAGGGGGGGGGTGGCTGGGCCATCAACACTTACCATCTCGCTCAACCCCCGGAGGATAACAGGCTGGTCCAGTTATCCCTCCCCTGTACCAGTGTTGCGGAGAGAGCAACACTGTACTGGAATTAAGTTAAATAGCTTTTAAAGAGAATATTATAAAAAGATGAAGGAGAGATCATTTCCATAACTATCCTGTTTTTACATTAGGAAGAAAGGACACATTAGGGTTTAAGGATTTCCAAAATGCTATCAGTCTTAGGCTATCACACTTCCTAAGTGAAAGAGCTCCTTTTCATCCACTGTAGTCATCATCTGACTGGAAAGAAGCTGAATAAATTTTGTGGATTCTTATAGAAAAATGAAAAATAAAAAGAAAAGTAGATTGAAAGTAAAAAGATGGAAAAATATACCATGAGAAGAGTAAACAAATGTGAGCTGTGTGACTGTATTTGTATCTACCACAATAGACTTTAATACAAAACTTCCTACTAGAGACAAAGAAGGTACATTTTATAATGATAAAAGGGTCAATCTTTAAGTAACATATAACAGTTATGAACAATATGTGCCTAACAACAAGTTCTCAGAACCCACAAAGCTAAAACTGAAAAAATTGAAAGGAATTAAACAAAATTAAATAATGATAGTTGGGCATTTCAATATCTTACTTTTAATAATGTATAGAATAAGTAAGCATAAAATCAATAAGAAAATAAATGACTTGAAATTATTATAAGTCAACTAGTCCTAACAGACATATATAGAACACTCTGTACAAGAACAACAGAATATAAATTCTCCTCAGGTGCATGTCAAACAATCCCCAAGACAGAGTATATGTTTGGCCATAAAACAAGTATCAATATATTTTAAATATTTTTAGGATTTTATTTATTTATTTGAGACAGAAAGAGAGAAAGCACAAATGGGGAGAAGGCTCAGAGAGGGAGGGAAAAGCAGACCCCTTACTGAGCAGGGAGCCTGATATAGGGCTCATTCCCAGGACCCTGAGTACATGATCTGAGCTGGAGGCTGATGCCTAACAACCCAGGTGTCCGTATTTAAAAAATAACTAAATTACACAGTGTATATTTTCCAACCATATAGAATGAAATTAGAAGTTAATCAGAGGAAGAAATTTGGAAAATACACAAATATGTGTATAAACAGCACTCTCTTAAATAATCAGAGTCAAAGAAGAAATTATGAGAAATTACAACTTATTTTGAGGATAATTAAAACAAATAACATACCAGAAATTATGGGACACAGCTAAAACAGCTCTTAGGACATTTATAACTGTAAATGTCTATTTTTTTGAAAAAAAGATCTCAAATGAATACTTAAACTTTCCACCAAGAGAACTAGAAGAATAAGAGCAAATTTAACCCAAAACAAGGAGCAGTGGAAAATAATGAAGATTACAGTGGAAATAATGAAATAGAGAACAGAAAAATAATAGAGAAAAATCAACAAAAACAAATATTTCTCTAAAAAAATTTAAAAAATTAAGTTGTTACTTAGAAAGTAGAACTAAATTACTGGGGTGCCTAGGTGGCTCAGTTGGTTAAGCGACTGCTTTCGGCTCAGGTCATGATCCCGGAGACCTGGGATCGAGTCCCACATTGTGCTCCCTGCTCGGCGGGAAGCCTGCTTCTCCCTCTCTCACTCCCCCTGCTTGTGTTCCCTCTTTGGCTGTGTTTCTCTCTGTCAAATAAATAAAATATTTTAAAAAAAGAAGAAAGTAGAACTAAATTACTAAAATCAGAGGAATTACTATTGTCCTTTCAGAAATAGAAGGAGTATTAAAGAATACTATGAAGAATTATAATCCAATAAATTATATAACTTAGATAATATAGAAGAATTCCTGGAAAGATACAAAACTACCAATTCTTAATTGATAAAAGATAAAAAATCTGCATAGACTTGTAACAAAAAGATACAAATAGTAATGACAAAACTTCCTACAATGAAAACCCCTGCTTGGTGAATTCTTCCATATTTTAAAGAATAATTAACAACAATCCCCCATAAACCATTCCAAAAAATATAAGAGGAGAGAGAACTCACAAATTCAGCCCATGAAGCTAGGATTATCCTGTTATCTAAAGCTTACAATGACATTACAAGAAAACTATAGACCAATATCCCTTGTGAATATAGGTGTTAAAAAATCATCAGCACAATACTATGAAACTGAATTCAGCAAAATATAAAAAGGATTGCATGTCATAACCAAGTGGAATTTATTCCAGAAATGCAAACTTTTTTCAACTTCTGAGTATCAGACATTTAATATACCATATTCATAGAATAAGAGAAAAAAAAATCTTGATCATTTCAATAGATGCCTTGAGAGAGAGAGTGAGAGAGAGAGAGAAGTCATTCAACTAAAGACAATATCTTTTCAATATGAAATTGTTTAAGAACTCAAGAAGAGAATAGAACTTCCTCAACATGATAAAGGGCATCTGTGAAAAACCCACAGCTAACATTGTATTTAGCGATGAAAGACGGAAAGCTTTCTCTTTAAGATCAAGAACAAGAGAAGGATGTCCTCTCTCATCACTTCTTTTCAACATTGTACTGTAGTTCTGGCCAAGGCAATCAGGCAAGAAAAAAATTAATGTCATCCAGAATGGAAAGAAAGAAAGCAAATCTGCTTCTATTTGCATATGACATGATCTTGCGTATAGAAAATTCTAAGGAATTGACCACAAAGCTATATTATCTAATACATGAGTTTATCAAGATTGAAGACTAAAAGAACAATATATAAAACTCAATTTTATTTCTCTAGCAACAAACATTCCAAAAATGAAATTAAGGAAACAATTCCACTTATGATAGTATTGATAAGACTAAAATATATAGGAATATATTTAACAAAATAAGGAAAGGAAATGTGAACTGGGGTACATCAGAGAGGGAGATGAAGCGTGAGAGACTTTGGACTCTGAGAGACAAACTGAGGGTTTTGGAAGGGAAGGGGGTGGGGGGATGAGTGAACCTGGTGGTGGGTATTGAGGGCACGAATTGCATGGAGCACTGAGTGTTGGGCATAAACAATGAATCCTGGAACACTGAAAAAAATAAATTCAAACTATAAAAAAATACAATAAAAAGATAAGTGTAAGACATGTACACTGAAAACTACAAAATTATTGAAAGAAATTTAAAAAAACCTGGAAAATGCAATGTCATCTAGTGTTCATGGATTTGGAAGACTTAACATTATTATTAAAATGATAATATTCCCAAAAGTGATGTACAGGTTCCCTGCAATCTTTATCAAATTCCTAGTTAGCATCTTTGCAAAATTTATAAGTTGATCTCAAAATTTTGTGTAAAAATTTCATTTTTTAAGATCAAAGATAGCCAAAATCTTTTCTAAAAAAGAGAGCAAAGTTATAAATTCATGCTTTGCTATTTCAAAACTTATTGTAAAGCTGCTATAATCAAGACTATGTGGTACTGGCATAAATGCAGACATAATAGATTAATGAAAACAAATTGAGAGTACAGAAGTAAATTCATACACTTACATTGAAATTAATTTTCAACAAGTGAACCATGAGAATTCAATGAAGTAAAGAACAACTTTTTCAATAAATGGTGCAGGGTCAAATGGTTATCTAAATGCAAAGAAATCCTATTTCATATTTTATACAAAATTTAACCCCTAATACTTCAAAGAATATATGTAAAAGTTAAATTTATAAAACTCTTAGAAGATAACCTGGAATGCATCTTTGTAACCTTGAATTTAGTAATGGATTCTTTGTGATGACATCAAAAATACAGATAACAAAAAGAAAATAGATAACTAGGACTTCATTGATATTAAAAAAAATACACCAGAATTTCTGTCATTCAAAGGACACTGTCAGGAAAGTGAAAAGACATCCTGAACAATAGGAGAAATCATTGTAAATAATATATCTGATAAGGGTCTATTAATCAGAATAAATATCACATATCTCAACAATAAAAAAAGCAAAAGAAACAATTTAAAATTAGGCAACACATTTGAATATATATTGAAGTTATATGAATGGCCAGGAGGGACATACTTAGATGCCCAATGTCATTAATAAAGAAAGAAATGCAAATCAAAATCACTATGACATTTGTTAAAAATAAGCAGGCTCCAAATGGAGTCACTTACATTTAGGCCCACCAAGATTTAGTACCTAACTTAATTGCAGTTTTAGTCTATCCTAGGAATGGAATTTTAAAACCAGTCTGGATTTCTAATGAATTAACTACACTAGTGAGTGAATCTGCATGATAAGACTCCCTACCTTCCACTAAGGGAATATAATCTTCCTTGAAAAAATCTTTTCTAATAATCACTTTGTTCACCTTTTTTCTGCCTAAAACATTGTTCCATTTCTGCCATTTGTATAGCTCCTCAGAACTTTTCTCTATTTGCTGGATGGGATGCTGCCTGATTCATACATTGCTTAATAAAGCCTATTAGACATTCAAACTTAGTTGAATTTTGTTTTTTAATATTATGTTAAGTAAAATAAGCCAGTCACCCAAGGACAAGTACTGCATGATTTAAGTTATATGAAGTATATAAATTAACCAAATTCATAGAAGCAGAGAATAGAATGGCAGTTGCCAGTGGCTGGCAAGGAGAAATGGAGATTTATGGTTCAGTGAACATAAAGTTTCAGTAATGTAAAACGAATAAGTTGTAGAAAACTACTATGCAACATAGTGCATATAGTTAATACTGTATTGTACACTTAAATATTTGGTAGGAAGTAATCCTATCACTTGGCTGAACCAGAGATCAACTCTACCCACTAATGCATCTACAGCACTCCTGGCAGGGCTTACAGCCAGTGACACCAGGGACCAGCTCTGTTCACCAGTGCAACTGCAGCAGTCCTGGCTGTGACACAACAGGAAAAACAAATGCAGCCCACACAAAGGACACCTCAAGAGCACCAGGCTCTGGTAGAAAGAAAAGATTACATTTCTGGGCCCCAGGACATTGCTAACATAAGGCCACTCCTTAAGAGCAGGAGACATACCTTAACTACCTAATACATAAAAACAAACACAGAGCTAAGCAAAATAAGGAGACAGAAGAATATGTTCTAAATGAAGGTAAAAGACAGAAGTTAGATAAAGAACTTAATAAAACAAAAATAAGCAATCTACCTAACAAGGTGTTCAAAGTAATGATCATAAAGAAGCTTACTGAACATGGAAGAAGAATGGATGCACATGGTGAAAACTTCAACAAATAAATAGAAAATATAAGAAAGTGCCAGCCAGAGCTGAAAGATACAAAAACAAATGAAAAACACACTCGAGAGAATACATAGCAGATTAACATGATACAAAAATATATGTTATCTGGAAGACTAGGTAGTGGAAATAACCTGAACCGAACAGGAAAAAGAAAAAAAGAATTTGAAAAAATGAGGAAAATTTAAAGGACCTCTGGAACAACATCAAGTATATTGCCACTAACATTATAAGGGTCCCAGAAGAAAGGGGGCAGAAAACTTACTTGAAGATATAATAGCTGAAATCTTCCCTAACCTGGGTATGGACACAGTCATCCAGGTCCAAGGAGGACAGAGAGTCCCAAATAAGATGAAACCAAAGAGATTTACACCAAGATATGACACATTATAATTAAAAAGTCACAATTAAAGATAAAGGATCTTGAAAGTAGCAAAAGAAAAAATAATTAATTACATATAAGGGAACTCCTATAAAAACTATCAACTGATTACCTGGTAAGAAGTTTGTGTCCCATAAGAAAGTAGCCCAATATATTCAAAGTTTTGAAAGAAATAAACTTACAGCCAAGAATAGTCTACCTGGCAAGATTATCATTCAGAATTGAGGGAAAGACAGAGTTTTCCAGACAAGCAAAAGCTAAAGTTCATCAGTATTAAACTGGCCTGACTTGACAAGAACTGTTAAAGAATTCTATAAGCAGAAAAGCCCATAACCAGAAATATGTAAATACATATATAATTTCAATCATCTTTCCAACCACAATGTTGGATATATATATGTGTGTGTGGATATATATATATATATATATTATATACATATTTTAAAATTTTTATATAAATTTATATATAAAATTTATAAAATTATATATAAAATTTTTATATAAATTTATATATAAAATTTATATAAATTTATATATATAATTTATATATAAATTTTTATATAAAAATTATATATATATAATTTCTTGGAAGGGCAAACATACAGTAAACATAGTGGATCAATCACTACAAAGCTAACATTAACATTAAAAAACTAAAATAGTTTTTAGTTTTAATCAACTATACTACAATAATTAATTAAGGGATATACAAAGTAAAAATATGATGTTAAAACTTGTGGGTGAGAGTAAAACTGTAGTGCTTTTAGAATGTGTTCAAATTTGAGCAACCATCAATTTAAAATAGACAGCTATATACAAAGGTTTTTTTATATATGAACCTCATGATAACCACAAACCAAACCTATAATAGATTCACAAGAAATAGAGAGCAATCTAAAAATAAAACTAAAGGTAGTCACTATACCACAAAATAAGAGAGCAAGAGAAGAGAGGTACAAAGAGCAACTACAAAAACAACCAGAAGACAATTAACAAAATGGCAATAAATACATTGTTATCAATAATTAATTCAAATGTAAATGGACTAAATGCTCCAATGTAAAGACATAGGGTGGCTGAATGGATAAAAAACAAAAGCCATCTATATACCTCCTAAAAGAGACTCAATTTAGACCCAAACACACTCATAGAATGAAAGTGAAGAGATGGAAAAAGAGATCCCATGGAAATGGGGAAATGAGTAAAAAGCTGGGTAGCAATACAAAATAGACTTCAAAACAAAGGCTGTAACAAAAGGCAAAGAAGGTCTTTACATAATGATAAAGGCATCAATAAAAGAAAGATGAAACTCTTGTAAATATTTAAGCAGCCAACAGAAGAGCTAAGTATATGAAGTAAATATTAACAGATACAGCAAGAAATTGACAGCAAAATACAGTAAGAGTAGGAAACTTCGGCACCTCATTTATATCAATGGATAAATTATCTAAACAGAAATTCAAAAAGGAAATGTTGGCCTTAAATAGCACATTAGGACAGATGGACTTAATAGATACATATAGAACATTGTATTCAAAAAGAGCAGATGTACAATCTTCTCAAGTGCAAATGGAACACTTTCCATGATACATCACACTAAGCTGTAAAATAAATTTAAATATATTTAAGAAAATTGAAATCATATCAAGCACCTTTCCAACCACAGTTGTACACAATTAGAAATTAATTATGAGAAGAAAACTGGAAAAACCACAAACAGGTGGAGGAGGCTAAACAACATTCTACTGAACTACCAATGAGTCACCCAAGAAATCAGAGAGGTACTAAAAGCTGTTTCTTTGACAAGAAAAACAACACTGATAAACCTTTAGCTAGACCCATCGAGAGAGAGAGAGAGAGAGAGAGAGAGAGAGAGAGAGAGGGCCCAAATAAATAAAATCAGAAATAAAAGAGGAAAAATTACAATGAATACTACAGAAACAAAAAAAGATTATAAGACACTACTAGAAGTACTTATGTGCCAATATGTTAGACAACCTAGCCTAGAAGAAATTGATAAATTCCTAGAAGCATACAACCTTCAAAGACTGAATGGAAATAGAAAATCTGAACAGACCAATTACTAGTAATGATATTTAATCAATGTGTGTGGGGGGGAAACAATGCCAGAAAAGAAAGTCCAGGACCAGATGGCTACATAAAAGCTCTTAACAAAGTTGGTTCTAGGGGGAATGTACCTTCACATAATAAAGTCCATATATGTCAAACCCACATATTGGTAAAAAACTGAAGCTTTTCATCTAAATTCAGGAACAAGGCAAGGAAGCCTACTTTTATTCAATGTAATATTGAAAGTCCTAGCCACAGCAACTAGGCAAGAAAAAGAAAAGTCATCTAAATTGGAAAAAAAAGGAGAATTAAATCTGTCACTATTTGCATATCTCATGGAATATACAGAAAACCCTAAAGACTCTACCATAAAACTATTAGAACTACTCACTACATCTGCATCTTTGGGGTAAATAAGTAATATAGAGGACAGTAGGAGAAAGAAAGGAAATGGGGAATGGGGTAAATCAGGGAAGGAGAAGAAGAAAGAGACTTTGGACTCAGAAACAAACTGAGGGTCTTGGAGGGGAGGAGGTGGGGGGATGGGCGAGCCTGGTGGTGAGTATTGAGGGCATGTGTTGCATGGAGCACTGGGTGTGGGACACAAACAATGAATCACGGAACATTGAAGAAATATCTTAAAAAGTTATGAAATTAAAAAAACTATTAGAACTAATAAATCAATTCAGTAAATTCACAGGGTATAAAATCAATATACAGCAATATGTTATATTTCTATACACTAATAATGAACTCCCAGAAAGAGAAATTAAGGAAATATTCTCATTTGATTAAAAAAAAACTCTTAAAAACTTAAGAATAAATCTAACCAAAGAGGTAAAAATACTACTCTGAAAACCAGGACATTAATTAAAGAAATTGGAGATGATACAAATTAATGGAATGATATATCATGCTCATGGATTGGAAAAAATTAATATTGTTAAAATGTTCATACTACCCAAAGCAATCTACAGATTCAAAGCAACTCCTATGAAATTGCTAATGGCATTTTCCATAGACATAAAATAAATGACATAAAATTTGTGTGGAATCACAGAAGACTTTAAATAGCCAAAGCAATTGTAAGAGTTCTAACAATACTGACCCCATCTTTGACCCTCCATCTTGTTCATGTTCACTCAATGACCTATTTTGGGGTTATATATTCAAGGTCCATTGGAGATTAATATAAATACCTTAAAAATGCACACCAAGGCTGGAATGGGGGGAGGCTTGTTTTGGCTTCCCATGAGTTTGCACACAGGTAGTGCCACAAGATCTAATTAAAAGTTAGCTGTTGATGAGGTGCGTGCAAACCTTTTTTTCTAAAATTATATATATATATATATATATATATATATATATATAGAGAGAGAGAGAGAGAGAGAGAGAGAGAGAGAGTATGAGATAGGAGAAGGTCAGAGGGAGAAGCAGACTCCCCACAGAGCTGGGAGCTTGATGTGGGACTTGATCCAGTGACTCCAGGACCATGACCTGAGCTGAAGGCAGTGGCTTACCCAAGTAAGCCACCCAGGTGCCCCTGCATGCAAAACTGTTAATCTCACTACAGTACACTTTGCATGTGCCATGGCTCTATAAAATCTATGGAGTTTGTGGATAATAATTGTGTAGTTGTCATGGATTATCCTCTGCTTGGTCCCCTTCCCCAATTCCATGCCATCAGTAAATTACCTTGAATAAAACTATATAACTGTATGGAGTCACCTGCTATATTTTCTGGACAAAAAGTAACTTCTCAATTTGGGGGATACTTTACTGTCCTTCCCTTCACCTTTGAATAATATTGAGAAAGGAAAATAAAGGTGGTGTTTTCATATCCTGGGTTTCAAACTACAACATGAAATTATAGTAATCAAAGCTGAACAAAAACACACACATAGGTCAATGGAACAGAGTACAGATCTCAGAAATAAACTCATGCTTATATGGTCAATGAATCTATGACAAAGGAGGCAGAAATATACAATGAGGAAATTACAGTTTTTTCAAAAATTAATATTGGGAGAACTGGATAGCTACATGCAAAGGAGTGAGATTGGACCCGTTTATTATATCCTATACAAAAATAGGGATGCCTGGGTGGCTCAGTCCATTAAGTGTCTGCCTTTGGCTCAGGTCATAATCTCAGAATCCTGGGATTGAGTTCCATGTTGGGATCCTTGATTAGTGAGGAGCCTGCTTCTCCTTCTGCCTACTGCTCCTGTCTGCCTGCTTCTCCTTCTGCCTACTGTCTGCTTGTGTGCTCTCTTTCTCTCTCTGGAAAATAAATAAATAAAATATTTAAAAAATAATAAACGAACTCAAAATGTATTAAAGACTGAAATATAAGACCCCAAACCATAGAATTTATAGAAGAACATAGAGAGTGATATCTTTGATGATATTATATTTGAATCTGTCTCCTCATGCAAGAACAACAAAAGCTAGAATAAACAAATGAAATGGCCTAAAGCCAAAGTCTTTTGCAGAGGAAGCCATCAACAAAATGAAAAGACAACCTAGTCAGGATGCCTGGGTGGCTCAATCGGTTAAGTATGCACCTTCTGCTCAGGTCAAGATCTCAGGGTCCTGGGATCAAGCCCGGTCTTGGGTTCCCTGCTCAGCAAGCAGTCTGCTTCTCCTGTTCCCTCTGCCCCTCCCCCAGCTGTGCTCTCTCTCTCTTTGGCTCTCTCCTCTCAAACAAACAAACAAACAAACAAACAAACAAACTCTTTTAAAAAAAGAAAAAGCAACCTAGTAAATGGAAGAAGATATTCAAAATTACATATCTGATAAAGGTTTAGCATCCAAAATAAATAACTCATAAACTCGATATTTTTAAAAAATAAACAATTTGTATTGTATACCTGAAACTAATACTATACTGTATGTTAACTCACTGGAATTAAAATGAAAACTATAAAATAAACAAATAAAAATAAAAACATGTTTAAAAAGGACACTTTTAATTAATTAAAAAGATGACATTTTCCTGAAGAAGACACAGAGATGTCCTACATATATATATATAAAGATGTTCAACATCACTAACCATTGAGGAAATACAAATCAAAACTACAATGAGATACTTATCAGAATTCTATTATTTAAAAGATAAGATATAACATATGTTGGCAAGGATTCAGAGAAAAAGAAACACACAGTATTGGTGGGAATTTAAACTGGTGAAACCACTATGGAAACAAGAAGTTTCCTCAAAAAACTAAAAATTGAAACATAGTGTGATCTTGCAATTTCACTTCTAGGTATTTATCTGAAGAAAATGAAAATACTAATTTGAAAAGACACATATATCCCTATGCTCATTTTATAACTAACTACAAAAGCTAATTACAAACACTAGACATAGATATAGAAGCAAGCTAAATGCCCATCAATAGATTAGTGGATAAAAAAGATGTGGAGTAGGAGGAGGGGGGCAAGATTGCAGGAGTAGGGGACCTTATTTAATCTGGTTCCTTGGATATAGCAAGATATCTATCAAACCATTCTGAACACCCACAAATTCAGCCTGAGATATAAGAAAGTATTTCTGGAACTCTACAAGCAGAAAAATGACTGCTTTTTGCAAGGTAGGAGATGAAGAGTCAAGAATCTGTGGGAAAATATTGGAAGATAAGTGGAGGGTGGAGAGGACCTCCATCTGACTACCTGAAAGTGATATAACACCACAGCACAACATAGGAACCATTAGAAATCTGCTCCAATGAGAGTCACCCTTTTCTGGAAGAGGCTCAGGGGATGGAAAAAGCAGAATTCTAAGTGGTCACTCTGGCCTCAGGATCCCAGGAGACACAGAAGGAATGGGAGTACCTGAACCAATAGAGTGCCCAAGCAATGGAGGGGAAACCTAGTTATGGTCAGTGAGCCCAGGAGGGACTCTCAGCTTCAATCTCCATAAACCATGAGTTGGGCTGATAGGGAGACTGCTCTTTACTTGAGCACCTGGAATGGAACATGTTACCAACGCCTTGAAAGATCAAAATTGCTGCACCCACAATCAGGCAACAACTCTCAGGGTGGCAGTGGCCCTGGAAAGGACAGTAGGGCAGGACCCAGTAATGACCTAGGAGCAGTGGTGCAAGGCACATGTGTAAGCCCACAACCACTTGTAGTCACAAAGACACAAAGTGAAGTGTCACTCATGGGCTCTGGGGACTCCCCCTGGGAGAGTTCCATTGGAGGAAAACCACGAGATTCTGTGGGTTTGGTTCACACAGAAGTGGAGATGGTGTGACATGGAGGGTTTATTGAAGAAAGGTGACCAGGATCTTGCAGCTCTGGGCTAGAGATCCTGCCATGGCCATTTTTACTCTGACCCTCTGAAGAGGCAGGGAACAAAAGCTACACAGTCAACCAACTCACATTAAGCTCATCCCCCTGAAAAAGGGTGGGACAACTCCACCCTGGCAGAGACGCCAAGGAAGCCACAGAGCTGGCCCCTCCCTCAGAAGACAGATGGGAAGAATAGGTGAGTGACAAGCTTATGGATCTCACAGGACTGTAAAATGCCAGTGCTAGGGGTAAATAATGTATTGAGTCCAGGTGTTTCCTCACAACTTGTTTATTCTTCAGGTTAAAATTTTACATTTTCTTTTTTTAAAAACCTTTTCCCCATTTCAAATAGATTCTTATTTTACAACTTATGTTTTTAAGTTGCTTTTTAACATTTTTACATCTACATTTTATGGATTTTTGCTTCGTTCTAGACCTTTTTTCACTCTATTCAATTATATATATATATATATATAAATTTATATATATATATATATAAATTCTGCTTTCTTTGCAATTTTGTGATATACTATCTTCTAACACTCAGACCAAAATTCAATTAGAAACAAGTGGATCACCTTGCTTTGCCCACCCTGTGAGATTACAATGTCTCTTTCCCCCTCCCCTGTTTTTATTGTTTTGTTTCCATTTGGCTTTGTGTATCTGTGATGGTTTCTGACCACTTTGGATCTTTTCTAGGGTGCATTTTGCTTGAGAAATGGTTGATATTTTGGACTCTGTTTGTTTGTTCACCCAGTCTTCACTGAACAGAATAACAAGGAGGAGGAACTCACAATAAAGGAAAGAACCAGAGGCAACATCCTCTGCTACAGAGCTAATTAATATAGATAGGAGCAAGGTGTCAGAGATAGAAATCAGAAGAGCAATTATAAAGTTAATAGCTATACTTGAAAAGGGCATACATGGCTATTCAGAATCTCTAAGGGCAGACATGAGATCTAATCAGGTTAAACTTAAAAATATTGTGAATGTGATAGTCTAAAGTGGATACTCTAACAACTAGGGTCAATGAGGCAAAAGAGAGAATAAGTGATTTAGAGGGCAGGCTGATGGAAAGGAAGCAAGTTGATGAAAAGTGAGAAAAACAACTCATAGCTCATGAAGAAAGGCTTAGAGAATTTAATGATGCAATGAAAAGACCAAAAGTCAGAGTCATTGGGATCCTAGAGGGAGTGGAGTGAGAGAGAGGGGTAGAAAGTATATTGGAGCAAATCATGGCTGACAACTTTGTTAATCCAGGGAAGGAAAGAAGCATTAATGTCCAAAAGGCAGAGAGGACCTCTCCCAAAATCAATAAATGCAGATCAAAACCCCAACATATAATAGTGAAGCTTACAAATCTTAGAGTCAAAAAAGATATCCTAAGAGAAGCTAGGGAGAGAAGATTCCTTATGTACAGAGGAAGGAATGTCAGAATAACATGAGGCCAATCCACAGAAAACTGGCTGGCCAGAAAGGGCTGGCAAGATATATACAGGGTACTAAATGAAAAGGACATGCATTCAAGAATACTTTATCCAGAAAGACAATCATTCAGAATGAGTGTAAAAAAAAAGAGTTTTCAGGACAGAAACTGAAAGAATATATGACCACCAAGCCAGTCCTGTAAGAAATATTAATGAAGATCCTGTAAATGAAGAGTAACATATACTGGAAAGTAACAGAAACAATCTACAGAAACAGGGACTTTGCAAGCAACACAATGGCACTAAATTCATATTTTTTAGTAGTTACTCTCAACATGAATAGACTGAAAGATCAAATCCAAAAGTACCAGATATCAGACTGGATAAAAAAGCAGGACTCAGCCATATGTTGTCTATAAGAGACCCATTATTTAAAGATTTTATTTATTTATTTGACAGAGAGAAACACAGCGAGAGAGGGAGCACAAACAGGGAGAGTGGGAGAGTAAGAAGCAGACTTCCCACTGAGCAGGGGGCTTGATGTGGGGCTTGATCCTGGGACTCCGGGATCATGACCTGAGCCCAAGGCAGACACTTAACAACTGAGCCACCCAGATGCCCCTATAAGAGACTGATTTTAAACCTACAGACACCTCCAGATTGAAAATGAGGGGATGGAGAACCATTTACCGTGCTAATGGACCTCAAAAGAAAGCTGGGATAGTAATCTTCATATCGGACAAATTAAATTTTAAGCCAAAGACAGTAGTAAGAGATGTAGAGGGACACTGTATCATACTTAAAGGGTATATTCAACAAGAAGATCTAACAATTATAAATACCTATGCTCTCAACATAGGAACAGTCAATTATATAAAGCAGTTAATAACCAAAGTAAAGAAACATATAGATAATGATACATTAATAGTAGGAGACTTCGACATTTCACTCGCAGCAATGGACTGATCATCTAAGCAGAAGATCAGCAAAGAAACAGGAGCTTTGAAGAACACATTGGACCAGATGGACTTTGCAGATATGTATAAAACATTTGATCCTAAAATAACAGAATACCCATTTTTCTCAAGTGCACATGGTACTTTCTACAGAATAAGTCACATACCGGGTCACAGATCAGGTCTCAACCAATACCAAAAGATTGAGATTATTCCCTGCATATTTTCAGACCACAATGCATTGAAACTGGAACTCAATCACAAGAAGAAATTTGGAAGGAACTCAAATAATTGGAGGTTAAAGAGCATCCTGCTAAAGAATGAATGGGTCAATCAGAAAATTAAAGAATTTAAAAAATTCATGCAAACTAGTGAAATTGAAAATACATTTGTTCAAAACCTATGAGATACTGCAAAGGTGGTCCTAATCAGGAAGTACACAGCCATCCAAGCCTCTTTCAAAAAAATTTGAAAGAAATTTTGGAAAGAAAAATCTGAAATGCACAAGCTAAACTTACACCTGAAGGACCTGGAGAAAGAACAATAAATAAAAACTAAACCGGCAAGAGAAAATAAATAATAAAGATTAAAACAGATATAAAAACGAAATAGAAAACAGAAGAACAGTAGAACAGATCAACAAAACTAGAAGCTGGTTCTTTGAAATAATTAATAAGATTGGCAAGCCTCTCGCCAGACTAATCCAGAAGAAAAGAGAAAGGACCTGAATTAGTAAAATCATGAATGAAGGGGGGAGATCATGACTAATACCAAGGAAATAGAGAAAATTGTTAGAAGATATTATGAGTAATTATATGCCAACAAATTAAGCAATCTGGAAGAAATAAATGCATTGCTGGACATTTACAAACTACAAAGACTGTAACAGGAAGAAACAGACAACCTGAGCAGAACAATAACCAGCAAGGAAATTAAAACAGTAATCAAAAACCTCCAAAAAACAATTCCCAGGAGAATTCTACCAAACATTTAAGGAAGAAATAATACCTATTCTTTTGAAGCTGTTTCAAAAAAAGGAAATGGAAGGAAATCTTCCAAATTCATTCTATGAGGCCAGCATTACTCTGATACCCAAACCAGACACTGACCCCATCAAAAAAGGAGAATTACAGACCTATGTACCTGATGAAAATGGATGCCAAAATACTCAACATGATCCTAGCCAGTAGGATCCAACAGTACAGTAAAAAAACTACCCATCTCAACCAGGTGGGATTAATTCCTAGGATGCAAGGTTGCTCAACATTTGCAAGTAAATCACCATGGTAGAGCACATTAGTGAAAGAAAAGACAGGAATCATATGATCCTTTCAATTGAGGCAGAAAAAGCATTTGACGAAGTACAACATCCATTCCTGATTAAAACTCTTCAGAGTATAAGGATATAGGGAACACTCCTCAATATCATAAAAACCATCTATGAAAAGCCCACCGCAAATTTCATTCTCAATAGAAAAAAACTGTGAGAGTTTTTCCTTAAGGTCAGGAACGTGATGTGAGATGCCCACTCTCACCACTATTATTCAATACAGTACTAGAAGTCAGCAATCATACAACAAAAAGAAATGAAGGGCGTTCAAATCAGCAAAGAAGAAGTCAAACTCTCTCTTTGCAGATGACAGATGACATGATACTTTACATGGAACACACAGAAGACTCCACCCTCAAATACTAGAATTTATACAACAATTTAGCAACAAGGCAGGATAAAAAAATCAATGCACAGAAATCAGTTGCTTTTCTATACATAACAATGTAACTGTAGAAATTAGGGAATCAATTCCATTTACAATAGCTCCAAAAATCATAAGATACCCTGGAATAAACCTAAACAAAGAGGTAAAATTTCTGTACAGTAGAAGCTACAGAACACTTCTGAAAGAAATTGAGGAAGACACAAAGAGATGGAAAAACATTCCTTCTTCATGGATGGGAAGAATAATCATTGTTAAAATGTCTATGCTACCTAAAGTAATCTACACTTTCAAAGCCATCCTTATTAAAACACCATTGGCATTTTTTAAAGAGGTGGGACAAACAGTCTTAAAATTTGTATGGAAGAGGAAATACACTGAATTGCCAAGGGACTGTTGAAAAAGATAATTAAACCTGGGGCATCATGTTGTCTGACTTCAAGCTGTATTATAAAGCTGTGATCACCAAAATAGCATGGTATTGGCACAAAAACAAACACATAGATGAATGGAACAGAATAGAGAGCCCAGAAATGGACCTTCAACTCTATGGTCAAGTAATCTTTGAAAAATCAGGAAAAATATCCAATGGCAATAAGACAGTCTCTTCAATAAATGGTGCTGGTAAAAATCAAACAGCTACATACAGAAGAATGAAACTGAACCATTCTCTCACACCATACACAAAGATAAACACAAAATGGATGAAAGACCTCAATGTGTGACAGGAATCCATCAAAATCCTAGAGGAGAATATAGGCAGTAATCTCTTTAACATCTGTCACTTATTTCAAGACACATCTGTAAAGACAAGGAAAGCAAAACCAAAAATGAACTTTTGGTACTTCATTAAGATAACCTTCTGAACATCAGAGGAAATAGTCACCAAAACTAAGAGGAACCCATAGAATGGGAGAAGATATTTTCAAATGGCATTACAAGTAAAGGGCTGTTATCCAAGATCTATAAGGAACTTCTCAAACTCAACACCTAAAAAACAAATAATCTAGTCAAAAAATGGGCAGAAGACATGAATAGACACTTCTCCAAAGAAGACATACAAATGGCTTATAGACACATGAAAAAAATGTTCATCATCATTAGCCATCAGGGAAATTCAAATCAAAACCACACTGAGATACCACTTTATACCTGTTAGAATGACAAAATTAATAAGGCAGGGAACAACAAATGTTGGCAACGATGTGGAGAAAAGGGTACTCTTTTACACTGTTGGTGGGAATGCAAGCTGGTACAGCCACTTTGGAAAACAGCACAGAGGCTCCTCAGGGTGTTAAGAATAGAGCTACCCTATGACCCAGCAATTGTACTACTAGGTATTTACCATAATGATATAGATGTAGTGAAATGAAGGGCCACATGCACCCCAATTTTCATAACAACAATGTCCACAATAGCCAAATGTGAAAGGAGCCGAGATGCCTTTCAACAGCTGAATGGATAAACAAGATGTGTTCTATATCTACAATGGAATATTATTCAGCCACCAGAAAGGATGAATACCCACTATTTACATGGACATGGATGGAACTAAAGGGGATTATGCTACATGAAATAAGTCAAGCAGAGAAGGACAATTATCATATTGTTCCACTCATATGTGGAACATAAAGAATCACTTGGAGGACAATAGTAGAAGGAAGGGAAAACTGAAGGGAGGGAAATCAGAGAGGGAGACAAACCATGACGACTCTGAACTCTGGGAAACAAAATGAAGGTTTCTGAAGTGAGGGGGTTGGGGGATGGGGTAATAGTATGATATGTACTAAGGAGGACATGTGTTGTAATGAGAACTGGATGTTATACTCAATTAATGAATCATTGAACAGTATATGAAAAACTAAAATTATGTACTGTATGGTGGCTAATTTAACATAATAAATAATAAATATTTAAAAAACACAAAAATCAATAACAACAAACAGAAGGGTTCCATACCAGTTTTGTGATTTTGTCATAAAATGCATAAGCTCAATCTACTCAAGAGAAAACATCAGAAAAAACAAAATTGAAGACTATTATGTGAATTAGCAATATCTTTCAAGACTATCAAGGTCATGGAAGAGAAGAAGTTGGAAAATTCTTACAGACCAAGCAGATTTACAGATGTGAGAAGCAAATACAATTTGAAATTCTGGATTCTATCCTATAACAAAAAAGTTGTTAGTGAAAAGAAACTGATGAAAATTAAATGAGGTCTTTAGTTAATAGTAGTATACTATTAGTAGTATAGTAGTATACTATTTTGATGATTGTCAGTGGTTATATAAAATGTTAACATCAGGGAAGCAGGGAGGAGTGTATATGGAAGCCACATTTTATGCAATTTTTGTGTAAGTCCAAAGTTATTTCAAAATAAAAGTTTAAAAACAAAACTATGTGGCTTAGTATAATATAATATAAACTATATGAAATTCTATTTTTGAGGTATAATTCACATAACATAAAATCCAACATTTGAACCAATTTAATAATATATAATTCAGTAGCTTTTTGTACATTTGGTGTTGTAAAACTGCCACAACCAATTGTAAAACATTTTATCACACCAAAAGAAACCTAATATCCTTTAAGCAGTAAATTTCTATTCCTCACTCCCTGCAGCCTTTGGAAACCAGTAATCTCTATGGATTTACCTATTCTCTTTATTTCACATAAATATAATCACACAATATGTGGCCTTTTTGTCTAATTTATTTCACATAACACTTTGGTATATATCCAAGAGAATTGAGGATAGATTTATAGGTAAAAACCTGTACCCTTCTGTTCATTAGCTGAAATATTCATAATGGCTCAAAATTGAAAATAGAAATACCATACAATCCAGTAATTCCACTACTGGATATTTACTCAAAGAAAACAAAAACAATAATTCAAAAAGATTTGTGCACTCCTATGTTTATTTCAGCATTATTCATAATAGCTAAGATATGGAAGTGATATAAGTGTCCATAAGGAGATGAATAAATAAAGAAGATGTCACACACACACACACACACACACACACTCTCTCTCACACACACACATAAATATTACACAGCCATTAAAAAGGTGAGATCTTGTTATTTGCTAAATGAAATGTTAGACTGAAAAAGACAAATGTCATGTGATTTCACTCATATGTGGAATCTACAAAGCAAAACAAATGAATAAACACAAAAATCAGAATCATACTTATAAATACAAAAAAGAAACTGTTGGTTGTGGATAGGGGGATGAAGGGTGGGCAAAATGGGTGAAGGGAAGTGGGAAATACAGGATTTCAGTTGTGGATTAAGTAAGTGAGAGCAATAAAAGGCACAAAATTGGGATTATAGTTCATCTTGTTGTAATAACATGTATGGTGATGATAAATATACTTGTGGTAAGCATAGCATAAAGTATAGTGTTGTCAAATCACTTTGTTGTACATATGAAATTAATGTAACATAGTGTGTCAAATATACTCAAATAAACAACAATAAAAAATAGAAAGTGGAAACAACCCAAATGCCATCAACTGATGAATAGATAAATGAAATATGGTTTATCCATATGGTGGAATATTATTCAGCCATAAAAAAGAATGAAGTGCATGCTGCAATTTGGATGAAACTTGGAAACATGGTAAATTGACTAGTTCTTTATAAAGTATTATGCATACATACATTGAAAAGCCTTGGATAGTAAGAAAAAATAAATAGTAGAATTAGCAGATATGGTTAAGAATTTTAAAAGAACTTAATCTAATTGTAGGCTGAGCATTTGTGGGTACAACAATTGAAAATAAAATTAAGCTACACATTGTGTGTGTGTGTATGTGTATCTTGAAGGGGTACTAATCTAATCACATAAAATATTAGGTATACATTTGCATAAAAGTTACTTTTTAGTATGTATAAAATACTTCTAAAGCATAATTCCTAAAAGTTTAAGGTATAAGATATTAAATTCAATTCTACTTCTAGGGATTACTCTTTTGTAAGTATAAACATAAGTATAGAAATATATAATGCTTGACAAACACATGACAGCTTATTTAATTTTAAGGTCTGTTTTTATATATGCATTTATGTAATTATCATTTAAAATATAAAAGAGATTATATACATATTTATATATGCATAGGGAATGTCTAAGATGTTACAATAAGAGTAGTTAACATTGATCAATTCTGGGGAGTTAGAAAAGAGGTAGGAGTAGAGAGAAATTTTTATTTTACATCTGCCAGTGCTGCTTTTCTTCCTTTTATCATGATAATTATTTACTTTTATTTGGTCTCATCTTTGGGGATATCATACAACTCAGTTTGGTTTATCTGGCAAGGTTGCCATTCTGGGTTGGTGTATCTCCTTTATTTTACAAATTAGGAGGTGGGTCAGGAAAGTGAAATATCTTACTCAGGCACAGCCTGTAACAGAAGAAATTCAGGGAAGTAAGTCCTTTAGATACATATACTCCTTTTTCCACACCCCATACCTGTTCAGTTACATTGCCCATTCCTCTGAAATGTAATTACAAAGCCATCAGTCATTTCAAATAGTCCATTTATGTTTCCAGGGTACATGATTCAGAACAGCAATGGAAAGATTTTCAGAGTATATTAGCTATTTGTTGCCATAATTCCAAAAATGGCAATTACATTTCCATGAATGGAAAGAGATGTAAATAAATAAGCCACTGGAACTGAAACAGAATGTATTCAGAGACCATGAATAGCTTCTTTTTTCTTCTCTAGATACAATTTAATGATGTGAACTTTTCAGTTTTTAGAAGAGCAATGGATGAAGTTCCAGCTTTATCCTTAGGTAACAGTTCCAGTTAAGGTCAGTTGGGACTTTGTCTAGTGTATTACGTGTGGAATTCTGTGTTATAGAGAGGCTGTAAGGTAGCAAAGGGCATGACACAACAGCCTACAGATGTAGTAATTCAATGGGCTCACTGCTTGAAATTTATGTTGTGAAATTATTCAATCTCTCATACCAATGGTTTTCATAGAATCATAACATTTCAGAGTTGTAAGGAACATTAGGATTACCTAATTCAAATATATTACATACAAAAATAAAGCATGTCCAGAAAGGGCAAAGATTTTCCTAAAGCAATAGGTTTAGTTGTTTTTGTTTATTACATAGTTTGTTGGTCAGATTTTTAGTAGTAAGAAGAAAAGAGTTGGAAGATTATGACACCTCTTTTATTCCCTAACCAGCCACCAGTTTGTCAGGGAGTCTGTGAAGAACAAGATCTGCCTAGTTCTCTCAGAGCCAGTGAATTGAGACTTGAATGTGATTTTTAAGTCATTATGATTTCAGAAAAGACCATTTACTGTAAGTAGCAGAAAGTCCAGTAGCCTTGTAGGTAGCCTTGATTTAAATTCTTAATACCTTTATTTGCTAGTTGTGTGATCCTGAGAATTGCACTTAACTTCCCTATGTTTCAGTGTCCTAATTTTTAAAATAGAATTAATAACACATCCTTGGCTCTTTTCCAGAAAAGGCATGAGACAATGTATGTGAAAGTGCCTGGAACATGGTAAGGGCTCAATAAATATTTGTTATTGAGATCCACCTGGAGTGTGGCCAGCAATTACTCAAATTAGCTATGACTGGTTATGGTGTTGGACGAAGCACTTGGGAGAAAGAGCTGGATATTGATTATTCTACCATTCCTTTGTACCTCTCAGAGATCCCTTGAAAAATGTAGTTATCTCTGGAAGAGGAAGCACTTGGAACTCTGATAAAATTAAACCTTAGAGGGGCACCTGGGTGGCTCAGTCTTTAAGCGTCTGCCTTTAGCTTGGTCATGATCCCAGAGTCCTGGGATTGAGCTCTGCGTTAGGCTTCTGGTTCCACAGGAAGCCTACTTCTCCCTCTCCCATTCCACCTGCTTGTGTTCCCTCTCATACAAGGGAAACCCCATAAGTCTATCAGTAAATTTTTAACAGAAACTTTGCAGGCCAGAGAGAGTAGCATGATATAGTCAAAGTGCTGAAATGAAAAAAATCTACAGTCAAGAATATCCTATACAGCAAGGCTGTCATTAGGATAGAAGGATTAAATAATGCGTTTCCCAGAAAAACAAAAGCTAAAGAAGTACATGACTACTAAACCAGTCCTACAAAAAATATTAAAGGGGACTATTTAAGTGGAAAGAAAAGACCATGAATAAGAATAAAAAAGGTAGGAAGGACAAAAGCAGTAATAATAAGTATATCTGTCAAGGTATTCACAAAAGAAAAGGATGTAAAGTGTGACAATGTACACCAAAATATGAGGAAGAGAGTAGTAAGAATGAGTTCAAATTTAAACAACCATCAACATACTATAGACTGCTTGTGTAGAAGATATTATATACAAACCTAATGTTAACCACAGTCAGAAAACAGTAATAGGTGTACAAAAAATAAAGAGAAAGAAATTCAAGTATATCACAAACCATGAAAGAGAACAAGAGAAGAAAGGAGCAGGGGATAACTAGAAAAACAACCACAGATAAGTAACAAAATGGCAAAAATATATACTTATGAATAACTACTTTGAATGTAAGATGTTGCTGCCAGGGACCAGCCTCGGCAGAGATGTGGGTCCCAAACCACGGATGTCTGGTGGGTGAAATAATGACATGGACATGGAAATCTGATGCAAGCTGACAGACCCGAGGTCAGTCAGGAGAGACCTATGAAGCAGGTTCAGGCTCACGCTCTGGCTTTCTAGCTCTGGCTTTCTAGCTCTAGCTCTCTAGCTCTGGCTCTGGCCCTCTTGCTCTGCTTCTCTCTCTGCTTCTGTCTCTTTTGCTCTCTGCTTCTGTTTCAGCTGCTCTCTTTGTTTCTGTCTCTCTTTCTCTCTTTGCTTCTCTGTTTCTGTTTCTGTCTCTGTCTCTGTTTCTCTCTGCTTCTTGCTTCGCAGGTTCTCTGCCTTTGCTTCTGCCTTTTCCTTTGCTTCTGGCTCTGCCTTTGTCTCTCTTGACTGACAAGGGCCCCAGTCTTTTATTATTCACAAGTGAGGAAGTTGGGGGATGCAGTTAGGTTAAAGTGAAACAAAGTGATTCATAGCAGGCAGAGTCAAGCCTTTCTAAGAAACTGGCCTTTACCATTAAGAGGGAAGTTTGTGAATAGACTCAGTTTGATAGTTAAGCAGGAAGAGCAAAAGGCAAGTAAAGATGGTGTTGATGACTGCGATTAGCATAACTCCAGATTCTTGGCGGGAAGGAGGGACTTTCATTCACATTCACAGGTACCTCCACCAAAGTTTCCGGGTGGCTTGGGCATGGCGGGAGGGGCGAATCACGCACCATCCCCGACAGTAAGAAACCTGCAGATTGAAAGTGAAGGGGATGGAGAAATATATATCATGCGAATAGATGTCAAAAGAAAACCAGGGTAACAATAGTTATATCAGACAAAATCAACTTTAAAACAAAGACTGTAACAAGAAACAAAGAAAGATACTATATAATAATAAAGGGGACAACCCAGCAAGAAGCTATAACAACTGTAAATATTTATGCACCCACATAGGAACACCTAAGTACATAACACAGTTAATAACAAGCATAAATAAACTAATTTGATGATCATACAATAGTAATAGGGGACTCTAACACCCTACTTACATCAATGAATAGATCATCCGACCAGAAAATCAACAAGGAAACAGTGACTTTGAGTGATGCACTGGACCAAATGGATTTAACAGATATATTCAGAAAAGTCAATCCTAAAAAGAGCAGAATACACATTCTTTTCAAGTGCACATGGGAAATTTTCCAGAATAGATCATATATAGGCCGTAAAATACATTTCACATATTCAAAAAGATTGAAAGCATTCCATGTATCTTTTCTGATCACAACACTATGAAGCTAGAAATCAACCACAAGAACAAATTTGGAAGAAGCACAAATTCATGGAGATTAAATAACATGGTACTAAATAATGAATAGGTCAATCAAGAAATTAAAGAAGAAATTAAAAAATGACATGGAGAAAAGTGAAAATGAAAACACAAAATGGCCCAAAATCTCTGGGATGCAGCAAAAGTTGTTCTAAGAGGGAAGCTTGTAGCAATGAAGGTCTACCTCAAGAAGCAAAAAAAAATTCAAATAAACAAACCAACTTTACACCTAAAGGAGTTAGAAAACAAACAACAAACAAAACCTAAAACAAGTAGAAAGAAGGAAACAATAAAGATTAGAGTAGAAATAAATGATATAGAAATTAAAAAACAAACAAAAAGAACAGATCAATAAAACTTGAAAAAAATGAATAAAATGAATGAATATCTAGCAAGACTTATAAAAAAATGAAAGGGAAAGGACTCAAATAAGTGGAATCATGAATAAGAGAGGGGAAATAACAGCCAACATCAAATGATTTTAAGAATATTATGGAAATTTGTATGCCAACAAATTTGACAATCTCAAAGAAATGGACACATTTCTAGAAATAAATAATCCACAAAACTAAAACAGGAAGAAACAGAAACTTTGAACAGACTGAACACCATCAAGAAGATTGAATCAGTAATCAAAAAACTCCTAAAAAACCAAAATTCCAGGGCCAGATGGCTTCATAGATGAATTATACCAAACATTTAAAGAAGAGTTAATATCTATTCTTCTCAAGCTATTCCAAAAAAAAAAAATAGAAAAGGAAAGAAAACTTCCAAATTTATTCTAAGGCCAACATTACTCTGATACCAAACCCAGATAAAGACACCACAAAAAGTAAAGAATGATAGGCTAATATCCCTGATGAACATGGATACAAAAATTCTCAAACTGAATCCAATGATACATTGAAAAAATTATTCACCACAATCAAGTTCTATTTATTCCTGGGCTTTTCAATATTTGCAAATATATCAATATGTAGATCATATCAATAAGAGAAAAGATAAGAACCATATGATCATTCCAATAGATACAGAAAAAGCATTTGACAAAGTACAGTATCTATTCATGATAAAAACCCTCAATAAAGTAGGTTTTGAGGGAACATACCTCAACATAATAAAGGCCATCTATGAAAAACCCACAGCTAACTTTATCCTGAATGGGAAATACTGAGAGATTTTCCCTTAAGGTCATGAACAACACAAGGATGTTTACTCTCAGCAATCTTATTCAACATAGTATTAGAAGTCCTAGCCACAGCAATGAGACCACAAAAAGAAATAAAAGGCTTTCACATTGGTAAGGAAAAATTAAAACCCTCTATTTGCATATGGCATGATATTCTATATAAAAATTGGATAGTCTCCACCAAAAACCTAGAACTGATAAATTCAGTAAAGGTGCAGAATACAAAATCAATGTACAGAAATCTGTTGCATTTCTACACAACAAAGAAAGAGAAATAAAGAAAACAATGCAGTTTACAATTGCATCAAAAATAGTAAGATGGGGCGCCTGGGTGGCTCAGTTGGTTAAGCGACTGCCTTCGGCTCAGGTCATGATCCTGGAAACCCAGGATCGAATCGAGTCCCACATTGGGCTCCCTGCTCGGTGGGAAGCCTGCTTCTTCCTCTCTCACTCCCCCTGCTTGTGTTCCCTCTTTGGCTGTGTTTCTCTCTGTCAAATAAATAAAATCTTTTTAAAAAAGTAGTAAGATTCCTATCCTAGGAATAAACATATCCAAAGAGGTGAAAGATCTGTATTCTGAAAACTATTAAACACCGTTGCAATAAAAAAAATGAAAAAAAACAAAAACACTGTTGCAGAAAGTTGAAGACAACAGAAAGAAAGGAAAGGCATTCCATACTCATGAATTAGAGGAACAAATATTGTTAAAATTCTATACCAACCAAAGCAATCTACACATTTAATGCATTCCTTATGAAAATTTCAACAGAATTTTACACAACTAGAACAAACAATTCTAAAATTTTGAATGGAAACACAAATGACCCTGAATAGCCAAAGTGATCTTGAGAAAGAAAAGAAAAGCTGGATCCATCACAGTTCCAGAATTTAAGTTATATTTAAAAAACTATAGTAATCATAATAGTATGGTACTGGCACAAAAACAGATACCTAGATCAATAGAATACATAACCCAGAAATAAGCCCACAATTATATGGTCAGTTAACCATCAACAAAATATGAAATATGATCCAATTAGGGATAAAAAGCCTCTTCAGCAAATGGTGCTGGGAAAACTGGACAGCAACATGAAAAATAATGAAACCGGAACACTTTCTCATACCATATACAGAAATAAATTCAAGATGGATTAAAGACCTAAATGTGAGACCTGGAGCCATAAAAATCCTAGAAGAGAAAACAGGCAGTAACTTCTTTGATATCACCTAGCAACTTTTTTTTCTAGATATGTCCTCTGAGGCAAGAGAATCAGAAACAAAAATAAACTATTGGGACTACATCAAAATAAAATGCTTCTGCACAGCAAAGGAGAAATCAACAAGCCTAAAAGGCTACCTACAGAATGAGAGAAGATGTTTGCAAATGACATATCCAATAAAGGGTTAGTGTCCAAAATATATAAAGAACTGATACAACTCAACATTAAAAAAAATAATTCAACTAAAATTGGCGGAAAACATGAACAGACAATTATCTAAAGAAGATATGAAGATGGCCAACAGACACATGAGAAGATATTAATTAACACGTACTATCAAGGAAATGCAAATTAGAGTAAAATAAGATATTACCTCACATTTGTCAGAATGGCTAAAATCAACAACAAAAGAAACAACAGGTCTTGGCAAGGATGTGGAAAAAGAGGAACTCTCTTACACTGTTGGTTGGACTGCAAACTGGTACAGCCACTGTGGAAAACAGTAAAGAGTTTCTTTAAAAAGTGAAAAATAGAGCTATCATATGATCCAGCAATGACAGCACTGGACATTTACCCAAAAATGCAAAATCACTAATTCAAAGAGATACATGCACCTCTATGTTTATAACAGCTTTATTTACAATAGCCAAGATATGGAAGCTCCCCAATTGTCCACTGATAGATGAGTGCATAGAAAAGAGTAGGTATATATATTATATATGCCTATATAATATATAATATATAACGGAGTATTCACCCATAAAAAAGAATGAAATCTTGCCATTTGCAGCAACATGGACGGAGCTAAAGAGTATAATGCTAACTGGCGTAAGTTAGAGAATGACAAATACCTTCTGATTTCTTTTTTTTTTAAGGTTTTATTTATTTGACAGAGAGAAACACAGCCAGAGAGGGAACACAAGCAGGGTGAGTGAGAGTGGGAGAAGCAGGCTACCTGCTGAGCAGGGAGCCCAATGTGGGACTCGATCCGGGTCTCCAGGATCATGACCCGAGCTGAAGGCAGTCGCTTAACCAACTGAGCCACCCAGGTGCCCCTACCTTCTGATTTCATTCATACATGGAGTTTAAGAAACAAATCAAATGAACAATGGGGAAAAGTTGGGAAAGAGAGTGAGATGAATCATGAAACAGACTCTTATCTATAGACAACAAGCTGATGGTTACTGGAGTGGAGGTGGATGGGGGATAGGTTAAATAGGGGATGAGAATTAAGAAGTGCACGTGTCATGATGAGTACCAGGTGATGTATGGAATTTTTGAGTCACTATATTGTACACATGAAACTATTATAATACTTCTTAATTAACTGGAATTAAACTAAAAAACTTTAAAAAAAAACCCATAGGAGTAAAGGAGCAGGGATCATGAGACAGGAAAGGAAGAAATGCCAGTGTTAGGGAATATTATTGAAGTAACTTACAGACACAGTGGGGACTTGATTATACCAAGATATCAAAAAAATATTGAGAAAGCCTTTCAGAATGGACACTTGAAAGAAGGGAGGCTAGACCATTCACCCACAAGCTCTCCCATTAGTTGATGATTTCCCCAGTGGCATTAGCTTTTTAAAACTCCTTGAGCATTTGATTTAGTGGGCTCTGAAGTCTTAGCAAAAGCCCCAAAACAGATAATGAGAAGACACTCTGCATGCTTGAGTTAGAACACTGACTGCATGAGCTGAGTCTGGACTCACAAAAAGTGTCCACTGTCTCTGGCTGAAATCTCAAGTGGGGCCATGTAATGTCAGAGATTAAGTTCTGCCACTATTTCCGTGGTTACTTCTCATGCTTGGTCCCAGCTTATGTCACCTCTTCTTAAAAGCCTTCTATGATCACTCAACCTAATTAGATGCTCCCAACCTTTTCTGCCTAGGAGTTCTCTTCTTTTCTTTCTTTTCACTTATTATCATTTGTAATTACTTATTTGTCTTACTATTT
This sequence comes from Spilogale gracilis, assembly GCA_004023965.1. Classification (NCBI taxonomy): domain Eukaryota; kingdom Metazoa; phylum Chordata; class Mammalia; order Carnivora; family Mephitidae; genus Spilogale; species Spilogale gracilis. The sequence goes on from PITA01007214.1 coordinate 70,290, forward strand.
AATGTCCATCTTTTCTACTAGAAAAAGCCTCAAACACTCTAGAACATAACAGGCACTTAGTATTTGCTGAATGAATGAATGGATAAATGGATACATGTTAGATCTGAGATGTGTTTATTTAGCTTTGCAAGCATTCTATCTACTATGCCCATTCTCATTCACATTACCCAAAAAGCAGGCAAGCAAGAAGCAAAATGGCTGGAATACCTATTCCTCTGCTTATCTAGCAACCAACCTTGAGCTAAGATCAAAGAAGTTAAATAACTTGCTTGCTTGAGGTCATTGTGTGGAAACTGAGAACATACCAGCATGTCACAGAACTAGAACTGGATTGAGTTATCAAAATATAATGATAATAGCTACCATTACTGAGTACTTGCTATGCGCCAGTCACTGTACTTTGTTCTTTACATGCATCACATCATTTGTCAGAACAACTCTAGGGTCTTATTTCCCTTTCACAGATAATGATCCCAAGAATTAAGAAAATTGAGTAGCTTGTTCAAAATACAAAGTAATAGGGCAATTGGGATGAATGCCAGTTATTATGATTATTATTTACTATGTTTTCCCAACTTTTTTTTCAGTGTTATTGAGATATATTTCATATACAATAAAATTCACTCATTTAAAATACACAGTTCAGTGGATTTTGGTATATTCAGAGAATGCCACCATAACCATATCTTATTTTTAATACCCCTAAAAGAAATTCCATACTTACTAGTGGTCATTCATGTCTACTACTACCTAGTTAACCTGTCCCACTCCAACCACTAGTCTGCTTTATGTTTCTGTGGATTGCCTATTTTAAACATTTATCATCAATAGAATAATATTATTTGTGGTCTTTTGTGACTGACTTCTTTCACATACCATAATGCTTCCACAGTTCATCCATATTGTAGCATGTATCGATACATCATTCCTTTTTATAGCTGAATAATTTTCAACTGTATGGATTTTGTTATTCATTCATTAACTGATGGGAATTCGGTTGTTTCTGTTTTTGGCTATTATAAATAATGCTGTCATGAACATTTGTGCAGTTATGGTGTGGATACATGTTTTTGATTTTCTGGGGCTATACCTAAGTGTGGAATTTTTGGATCACATGCTAACTCTATGTTTAACTTTTTGAGGACATACTGAACTGTTTTCCAAAGTGGCTACCCCAATTTTTCATTCCCATTCTTAGTGTTGTCTTTTCATTTTCTTGATGGTGTTTTAATTTTTTATTTATTTTTAAAAACATTTAAAAAATATTTTATTTATTTATTTGACACAGAGAGAGAGATCACAAATAGGCAGAGGAAGGCAGAGAAAGAGGGGGGAATCAGGCTCCCAGCTGAACAGAAAGCCTGATGTGGGACTCAATCTCAGGACCCTGAGATCATGACCTGAGTCGAAGGCAGAGGCTTAACTCTCTGAGCCACCCAGGTGTCCAATTTTTTATTATTTTTTAAAAGATTTTATTTATTTATTTGACAGAGAGAAACACAGCTAGAGAGGAAACACAAGCAGGGGGAGTGAGAGAGGGAGAAGCAGGCTTCCTGCTGAGCAGGGAGCCCAATGAGGGGCTTCCCGGGATTGTGACCTGAGCAGAAGGCAGATGCTCAATGACTGAGCCACTTAGGTACCCCATTGATGGTGTTTTTTAAAACACAGAAGTTTTAATGTTAATGCAGCTCATTGTTATGTCTCTCTCTTTTGTTTTTTACATTTTTGGTGTCACGTCACAAAAATCATTGCTTAACCCATGATCACAAAGAATTACTCCTATATTTTCTTCTAACAATGATATAGGTGTCAATCTTAAATAAAACAACTGGTAATGTAATTAAATGATGAAGAGTTTATTTGGGAATAGGAGGAGAATTGCAATTTGGGACAAGAAAACTATGGTGAACCAAGGTAAGTCCAAAGAGAAAAAGGGGAGGCTAGCTTTTATTAGGTTCTCTGAGGAAACTGGAGAAGGTTGTTCTGAATATAAGTTTTTTGGAGGAGTGTGAGAAAACAAGCTTGTGGCAGTTTCTCACCGGTAGGCAGTTTGTTGTTACTGCGGCATGTGGAAAATTTTCTTCTTCCCTGCCAGTGGTGTAAATTGAGATGAGTGGTATGTCTGTTAGAGCTCTCTCTTTATGGCTTTATGACTCCATCTTAAATAAAACAAAGGTTTCCTTTATTCATTTTTGCATAGGTTGGCTCAAATATTTAGATCTTTGATTTATTTTCAAGTTAATTTTGAGGATGGTGTGAAATGTGAAATAGGGGTCCAGCTTCATTTTTTCTTAAGTGGACAACAAGTTGTCCCAGTGTCATGTGTTGAAAAAACTATTCTTTTCCTCATTTAATGTGCTCTTGTTGAAAACCAATTGGCTGTGGAGACAAGGACTTATTTCTGGACTGTCAATTCAATTCCATTGACCTTTGCATCTATTCTTATGCTAGTACTACACTGTCTTGATTATTATAGCTTGCAATAAGCTTTTTCTGCTTATCCCATGATTTATTTATGGTGGAAGATCAATAAAATTATTAAGCATGATGAACGAATTTTCAACAGCAGGATTACCGAAAAAATAAATAACAGTGCTAAAGATAAAATAAATTTTACATTTCCAATCAGTCCAAAAAATTTTACTAAATAGCAAATTAAGTAATTTTATGTTTATCTGGTGCAACATTAAAATTGTTTTATTATGCAAACTACATTTAATGTATGTTCTCTATCTTCACAAACTAGAGCTAAAACCCTTTGAGAATAGAGGCAACATATCCTGTTTTTGCAGTCTTTGTATCTAGGGTATTACCATATGTATAATAGGTACTTGCTAAATGTCTGTTGATGAAAATATGAACTTAGTGATTTATAAAGTTTTCAAACAAATTGGTATATATCAAGAAAGAAAATATATGAAAGAAAGGCAATGAAAATTTTGATTAGTTGTTCACTTAGAAAATGGAAGAGTATTTAATAAGAATCAAGTTGGTATTCTAGAATTTGGTCTCTCATGTTGTTTAGGTTCCAAAATAAATATGTAGTAAAAGATCAATCTGGAAAATCTCTAAAATTCAAGACAAAATTTAACATAACTGAGTATATAATATATAAAATAATTCTTATACACACAAAATTTTTCGAAGGGAGGCATGAAAGAAAAGTTTCTGCAGATGTCTGGTCAGTCATATTTATCTGTCTTGAAGATATATATCAAATTCCCAATTGGATGGAATCCAGGAAGAGACATTCAAGGGATTTCTACTTCTCAGAAAATTTATGCCATTCTGTCATAATATTAAATTTTTATAACTTTAATATATATTACTATGAGATAATGTAATAATGAATCACTTTTTCTGTATCTTTTATAGGCAAGGGTCAAATAAGTCAGGGAACTCCACTGCCCTTTGTTTTATAATTATGTTTTTATACAATATGAAGTGAAACTGGAAATACATAGCAATTCTCTAACTTCAGTTAAATAGTTTCAGAGTTGTTGTAGTTCTATGCTTTAGTCATTCTGGAGCATCTAGTGAAGAACTGTTTGATGAAGACTTTCCAGTTGGTTGCTGCTCTCAGGTCACAATATATTACAGTGTGACAGTAAAACAAAGTTATTATTTATGATTGAAATTTAATCTCAGTTTGCTCCGTGTTTCAGGAAGACTATTTCCAACCAGTTTAATATGATCACAAAATGCACTACTCCACTGTGCTTGACATAACCTCCCTTATAGTTTTGATATCAGGAATTGTGAGTCCTTCAAATTTATTCTCCTTTTTCAATATTATTTTGGCTACTCTGGGCCTCATCAATATCCACACATATTTCAGGATCAGCTTATCAATTTCTGCAAAAAAAAATCTGGATTTAAAAAAATAGTAACTATGTTCAAACTATAGATCAATTTGGGGAGTTTTTCCATTTAACAATGTTAAGTTGCATGATCCATATATGTGAGATGTCTTTTTATTTATAAGGTCTTCCTATATTACTTTCAACAATGTTGTACAGTTTTTAGTATACAAGTCTTGCATTTGTTTTGTTAAATTTACTCCTGGACATTTTATTTTTTCCTGCTGCTGCAAGTGAAATTGTTTCCTTAATTTCATTTTAGGAATTTTCATGGCTAGTGTATACAAATGAAAATTATTTTTTTAGATTGATCCTGAATCTTCCAACCTTGCAAACTCATTCATTAGTTCTATTATTTTTATTGGATTCATCAGGAATTTTTGAATATAAGATCATGTCATTTGCAAATAGTAGAAATAGTTTCACTTCTTCCTTTCCAATATTGATGCTTTTATTTCTTTTTCTTGCCTAATTTTCCTGTCTAGAATCTCCAGGAAAATGTTGACTAGAAGTGATGAGAGGAGATATCCTTGTTTTCTGCCTGATGTTAGAGAGAAAGCATCTAGTCTTCCATCATTAAGTATGATGTTAGCTGTATTTCATAGATGCTTTTTATCAAGCTGAAGAACTTCCCCTGTATTTTGAGTTTGTTTTATCATAAAGAGGTGTTAGATTCTGTCAAATGTTTTTCTTTATCTATTGAGTTGATTATGTAATTTTTGTCCTTTTTTCTATTAGCATGGTATATTATACTGAATGATTTTCAGATTTTGAAACATTTCTGCTTCTTGGGATAAATCCTAGTTGGTTGTAGTATATAATAATTTTTATATGTTGTTGGATTAGTTTTGCTGGTATTTTGTTAAAGATTTTTGCATTTATATTGAAAAGGGATCTCAGCCTGTAGTTTTCTTGTGATGCGTTTGTGTAGTTTGTAAGTGTAACACTGGACTTATAAAATGAGTTGGAAAATGTTCTATTCTCTATAACTTTTTGGAAGAATTTGTGAAGGGTTGGTATTGTTTTTTAAGTATTTAGCATAAATAACCAGTGACTCTATCTAGTACTTGGTTTTACTTTGTAAAAAGTTTTCTTGATTACCAATTCAATCTCTTAACCTGTCATGGATCTATTCAGATGTTTTATTTCTTCTTGAGTCTCTTTCAATAATTTGTGTTTTTCTAGGAATTTGTCCATTTCATCTAGATTATCTAACTGTTAGAACACAATTTTTATAGTATTTTTATAATTCTTTTTGTTTATATATGTTGATAGTAATACCCCATCTTTAATCCAGAGTTTAGTAATTTGAAACTTTTTCTTTTCTTATTCAATCTATCTAAAAGATTACCAATGTTATTGCTCTTTTATAAAAGAATTAGCTTTTGGATTTGTGGATTTTCTTATTGTTTTCTGTTCTCTGTTTCACTAATTTCCACTCTAACTGTTATTATTTCTTTCCTTTTGCCTGTTTTGAGTTTAATTTATGTTTCTTTATTTTTAGTTTCTTAGCGTAGAAAGCTGTGTTATTAATTTGAGATCTGTTTTCTTCTTAAATATAGGTCTTCACAACCATAAATTTCCTTCTAAGGATTGTTTTTGCTACATAACATAAGTTTTATTATGTCTTCTTTCTCATTCATCTCAAAGCATTTTTAAAAAATATTTTATTTATTCATTTCACAGAGACAGAGCATAAGCAGGGGCAGCAGCAGGCAGAGGCAGAAGGAAAAGCAGGCTTTCCACTGAGCAGGGAGTCCATGTGGGGCTCTATCCCAGGACCCTGGGATCATGACCTGAGCCAAAGGCAGACACTTAATGACTGAGCCACTGAGGTGCCCTCAAAGGATTTTCTAATTCCCCTTGAGATTTTTTTCTCTGACTGGTTATTTGAGAGTATGTTGTTTAATTTCCACATGTTTGTGACTTTTCCTAATTTCCTTTTTGTTACTGATTTCTAATTTTATTCTGTTATGGTTGGAAAATGTACTTTGTAGGATTTTAATCCTTTTAACTTTATTGATGGTTACAGAATGGCCTACCATATAGTCTATTCTAAAGAATGCTCTATGTTCACTTGAAAAAATACTTATTTTTCTGTTGTTGGATGCAGTGTTCTGGATGCCTGTTTTTTTTTAAGATTTATTTATTTATTTGACAGAGAGAAACACAGCCAGAGAGAGAACACCAGCAGAGGGAGTGAGAGAGGGAGAAGCAGGCTCTCCACTGAGCAGGCAGCCCGATGTGGGGCTTGATTCCAGGACTCCAGGATCATGACCTGAGCTGAAGGCAGAGGCTTAACCTCTGAGCCACCCAGGTGCCCCTGGATGCCTGTTTTGTCTAGTTGTTTTATAGTCTTGCATAATATTTTTTAAAAGATGTTATTTATTTATTTGAGAACAAGACAGAGAGACAGCACAAACAGTGGGAAGGGGCAGAGGGAGAGGGACGAGCAGACTCCTTGCTGAGCAGGGAGCCTGATACAAGTCAGACATTTAACCAACTGAGCTACCCAACTCACCCTTGTGTGGTATTTTTTTTTTAATTGCAGTTTTTAAGAATGGTTTCTCTTTTATTTGAAAAACCAATAAACAAGAAACAAGTTGATAAAACCTTAAGAAAGGCAAGAAACTACTAACCAAACTGGCATATAAAATAAAAATGAAAAAAGATCAACTTGTATTTATATATCAAAATACTCTTATCCTTTTAAATTTAGTTCCTGTGGAAAACAATTTTTTATTATTAATTTTTATTTTTTCCATATTTCAGCCACCTTATCTGGAAAATAATTTTTAATAAATTATTAACTTTAAGAATAATACTGCTTCACTTCTTCAGTTGATTAATTAATCATATTTGGTGGCTATAGTTAAATTGACACCATATACATTTAATGAAACTGAAAGGAAAAATATATTAAAATGGACAACAAAAGACATGTATTCTAGATCTGGTTCCATCACTAACTTGCCATATGGCCTCCATGGAGATTCTGACTGCTCTACTGGTCTCTATCAATAAATATGGACTATTCTAACTCCATTTTTCTTTAAATATGTCAGAAAAAGCATGGGATTTGAGAGAAAGACTTGAATTTGTCTTAGAATTTCACCAATTTCTCCTAAGTGACCTTCATTTCACTAAAACATGGTTAGTGGATTTATGAAATGGACAGAATAATATATACTTTGCCAAACATTTGTTGGATTAAATGAGATTTTATAGGTAAAGGAGCTAGCACAGAGTGTGGTCAATAATAGATGCTCACTGTTAGTTCCTTTTTCTCTTCTTTATGATGAATCAATAAAAAGACAGAATAGTAGTAGTAACTATACTTGCTATGCAATGTCTACACTCACTTAAATGATAAGCAACCTGAGATCTTTCATATCTGGTAGGGAGGAAAAATGTTAATTCTTTATTTTTTTAAAGATTTATGTATCTGACAGAGAGAAACACAGCTAGAGAGGGAACACAAGCAGGGAGAGTGAGGGGGGGAGAAGCAGGCTTCCTGCCAAGCAGGGAGCCTGATGCGGGGCTTGATCATGACCTGAGCTGAAGGCAGTCGCTTAACCAACTGAGCCACTCCAGTGCCCCATGGAAAAATGTTAATTATTACATAATTCTGCTAATTTTTACAGGCTAGACAGTTATGAGTTAATAACAGAAATTTCCTGGAATAAAAATATGAAATAAAATATTAACTTTAGGTCCCTTTTTATCTATTCTTTGTGAAAAAGCTATATCTCTTTGGGGAATTAGGCAGGTTTTAGAGCAATAATAACACTAACTTATATCTGGGCTTGTTATTTTGATTTTTTAAAAAAAAATTATTGACATATAATGTATTATTTGCCTCAGGAGTACAGCTCTGTGAATCATCAGTCTTATACAATCACAGCACTCACCATAGCACATACCCTCCCCAATGTCTATAACATGACCACCCTATCCCTCCTGCTCCAACCCCCAGCAACCCCCAGTTTGTTTTCTGAGATTGAGTCTTTTATTATTTGTCTCCCTTCCTGAACCCATCTTAATTTTTTCCCTCTCTAGCCCCCACAACCCCCTGCTCTGCCTATGAAATTCCTCATATAAGAGAGATCATATGATAATTGTCTTTCTCTGAATGACTGATTTTGCTCCAGTTCCATCCACATTGTTGGAAATGGCAGGATTTCATTCTTCTTGATGGCTGAATAGTATTCCATTGTATAGATATACCACTCTTTGTTACCCATTTATCTGTTGATGGACATCTAGACTCTTTCCATAGTTTGGCTATTGTGGACATTGCTGCTATAAACATTTATGTACATGTACCCCTTCAGATCACTACATATGTATCTTTAGGGTAAATACCCAGTAGTGTGATTTCTGGGTCATAAGTTAGCTCTATTTTCAACTTTATGAGGAACCTCCATACTATTTTCCAGAGTGGTTCCACCAACTTGTATTCCCACCAAGAGTGTAGGAGGGTTCCCCTTTCCCTGCATCCTCACCAATATCTGTTGTTTCCTGACTGGTTAATTCTAGCTGTTCTCATTGGTGTGAGGTGGTATCTCACTGTGGTTTTGATTTGTATTTCCCTCATGCCGAGTGATGTGGAGCACTTTTTCATGTGTCTGTTGGCCATTTGGATGTCTTCTTTGCAGAAATGTCTGTTCACGTCTTATGTCCATTTATTGATTGGATTGTTCTTTGTGTGTTGAGTTTGATAAGTTCCTTATAGATTTTGGATACTAGCCCTTTATCTGATATGTCATTTGCAAATATCTTCTCCCATTCTGTCAGTTGTCTTTTGGTTTTGTTGACTATTTCCTTTGCTGTGCAAAAGCTTTTGATCTTGATGATGTCCCAAGAGTTCATTTTTACCCTTGCTTCCCTTGACTTTTGCAATGTTTCTAGGAAGAAGTTGCTGCGGCTGAGGTCAAAGAGGTTGCTACCTGTGTTCTCCTCAAGGATTTTGATGGATTCCTGTTTCACATTGAGGTCGTTCATCCCTTTTGAGTCTATTTTTTGTGTGGTGTAAGGAAATGGTTCAGTTTCATTCCTCTACTTGTGGTTCAATTTTCCCAACACCATTTGTTGAAGAGACTGTCTTTTTCCATTAGACACTCTTTCCTGCTTTGTCGAAGATGAGTTGACCACAGAATTGAGGGTCCATTTCTGGGCTCTCTATTCTCTTCCATTGATCTATATGTCTGTTTTGTATATGACAGTATCTTGCTGTCTTGATGATTACAGCTTTGTAATAGAACTTGAAGTCTGGAATTGTGATGCCACCAACTTTGGTTTTCTTTTTCCCCATTCCTCTGGCTGTTCGAGGTCATTTCTGGTTCCATATAAATTTTAGGATTATTTGTTCCATTTCTTTGAAAAAAAAAAGATGGTATTTTGATAGGGATTACATTAAATGTGTAGGTTGCTTTAGGTAGCATAGACGTTTTCACAATATTTTTTCTTCCAATCCATGAGCATGGAATGTTTTTGCATTTTTTTGTGTCTTGCTCAATTTCTTTCATAATTACTTTATAGTTTTCTGAGTACAGATTCTTTGCCTCTTTGGTTAGATTTATTCCTAGGTATCTGATGGTTTGGGTGAAATTGTAAATGGTATTGACTCCTTAATTTCTCTGTCTTCTGTCTTGCTGTTTGTATATAGAAATGTAATTGATTTGTGCATTGATTTTATATCCTGACACTTTATTAAATTCCTGTATGACTTCTAGCAGTTTTGAAGTACAGCTTCTAGGGTTTTCCACATAAAGTATCATATCATCTGCAAAGAGTGAGAATTTTGAGTTCTTCTTTGCTGATTCAGATGCCTTCTATTATTTTTGTTGTAGTTGTGTTGTTGTTGTTGTTGTTGTTGTCTTATTCCTGAAGCTAGGACTTCTAGTACTATTTTGAATAGCAGTGGTGATAGTGGGCAGCCCTGCTATGTTCCTGACATTAGGGGAAAAGATTTCAGTTTTTCTCCACTGAGAATGATATTTTCTCTGGTTGTTGTTTTTTTTTTTTTTTTTGTAGATGGCTTTTATGATATTGAGGTATGTACTCTCTATCTCTACATTGTAAAGAGTTGATCAAGAAAAGATGCTGTATTTTGTCAAATGCCTTTTCAGCATCTATTGAGAGTATTATATGGTTCTTGTTATTTCTTTTATTAATGGATTGTATAACATTGATTGATTTGCAGATGGTGAATCAACCTTGCAGCCCAGTAATAAATCCCATTTGGTCATGGTGAATAATCCTTTAATGTACTGTTGGATTCTATTGGCTAGTATTTTGGCAAGAATTTTTGCATCTGTGTTCTTCAACAGATTACAGATGGTCTGTAATTCTCCTTTTTGGTGGGGTCGTTGTCTGGTTTTGGGGTCAAGGTAATGCTGGCCTCATAAGATGAGTCTGGAAGTTTTCTTCCATTTCTATTTTCTGGAACAGTTTCAGGAGAATAGGTAATAATTCTTTAAATGTTTAGTAGAATTCCTCTGGGAGGCCATCTAGCCCTGGGCTCTTGTTCCTTGGGAGATTTTTGATGACTTCTTCAATATCCTTACTGGTTATGGGTCTGTTCATGTTTTCTATTTCTTTCTGGTCCAGTTTTGGTAGTTTATACATCTCTAGTAGTACATCCATTTCTTCCAGATTGTCAAATTTGCTGGTATATAACTGCTCATAATATATTCTTATAATTGTTTGTATTTCTTTGGTGTTTGCTGTTATCTCTCCTCTTTCATTTATGCTTTTATGATTTTGGGTCCCCCCCCTTTGGTAAGTCTGGCCAGGGGTTTATCAATCTTGTTAATTCTTTCAAAGAACCAGCTCCTGGTTTCTTGATCTGTTCTACTGTTCTTTTGGTTTCTATTTCATTGATTTCTGCTACAATCTTTATTATTTCTCTTCTCCTGCTGGGTTTAGGCTTATTTGCTGTTCCTTATCCAGCTCCTTTAGGTATGGGGTTAGGTTGTATACTTGAGACCTGTCGGGGACGGTGCTTGATCTGCCCCTCCCGCCATGCCCAAGCCACCGGAAACTTTGGTGGAGGTACCTGTGAATGTGAATGAAAGCCCCTCTGGTCTCCCCCACCCCCCCCCGCCTAGAACCCAGAAAGCCATGTACCCTGTGGGTCAGGGCAATGTGTCCTTTGTGTGTTTATTCAAGACATATAGTTCCATTTAATCCTCCTCTCGGTAATCCTATCTCTGTATCTCTTATCTGTATTTCTTGATCCCTGTGCCTCAATGGTCTCAACTTCTGTGAGTTTAAGCAATCACTCTGTACCCTGCAGTAACAATGCTAATCCTGTCTCTAGGGCAGGTGCAAAAGCAGTTAAAGATTTAACTGCACCACCCAACTTCCTCACTTTTAAATAATAAAAGACTGGGGCCCCAGTCAGTCAAGAGAGAGACTGAAGGCAGAAACAGCAAGAGAGCCTGCAGAGAGACTGAGAGACAAAGGCAGAGAGCCTGCAAGGATGCCGCAAGAGAGCCTTAGAGGAGTGAGCAGGAGAGCTGGAAAACAGCGAGAGAGCCTGCAAAGAGAGACAGAAACAGAGAAGCAAAGAAAGCAGCAGAAAGAGAAGCAGACAGAGAGTAGAGAAACAGAAGAGGAGAGAGAAGTAGAGCAAGAGGGCCAAAGCCAGAGCTAGAGAGCTAGAGCTAGAAAGCCAATGCTAAAAAGCCAGAGCTTGCGGCTGAGTCTGCTTCATAGGTCTCTCCTGACTGACTTCGGGTCTGTCAGCTTGCATTAGATTTCCATGTTGGTGTCATTATTTTGCCCACGGTTCGGGACCCACAACTCCGCCGAGGCTGGCTTCCCCGGCGCCGATGACAGAGACCTTTTTTGCTTCTTGAGAAAGGCTTGTATTGCTATATACTTTCCTCTCAGAACCACTTTTGCTGTGTCCCAAAAATTTTGAACAGTTGTGTTTTCATTTTCATTTGTTTCCATTATTTTTTTAAAAAAATTCTTTAATTTCCTGGTTGGTCCATTCATTCTTTAGTAGGATGCTCTTTAGCCTCCATGTATTTGAGTTCTTTACAACTTTCCTCTTGTGGTAGAGTTCAAATTTCAAAGCATTGTCATCTGAAAATATGCAGGGAATGGCCCCACTTTTTTGGTACCAATTGAGACCTGATTTGTGACCCAGGATGTGATCTATTCTAGATAATGTTCCATGTGCACTAAAGAAGAATGTGTAATCTGTTGCACTGGAATGGGATGATCTAAATGTATCTGCAATGTCCATCTGTTCCAGTGTGTCATTTAAAGCCTTTATTTCCTTGTTGATCTTTTGCTTAGATGATCTGTCCATTTCAGTGAAGGGAGTGTTAAAATCCCTTACTATTATTGTTATTGTCAGTGTGTTCCTTTGATTTTGTTATTAGTTGGTTTATATAATTGGCTGCTCCCATGTTAGGGACATAGATATTTAAAATTGTTAAGATCTTCTTGTTGGATAGCCCCTTTAAGTATGATACAGTGTCCTTACTCATACCTTATTATAGTCTTTGGCTTACAATCTAATTTATCTAATATAAGGATTGCCATCCCAGCCTTCTTGTGATGTCCATTGGTATGGTAAATTGTTTTCCACCCCCTCATTTTAAATCTGGTGGTGTCTTTGGGTCTAAAATGAGTTTCTTGTAGACAACATATCAACAGATCTTGTTTTTTTTTAATCCATTCTGATACTCTGTGTCTTTTGATTGAGGCATTTAACTCATTTACATTCAGGGTAACTATTGAAAGATATGAATTTAGTGCCATTGTATCATTTGTAAGGTGACTGTTACTGTACATTGCCTCTGTTCCTTTCTGGCCTGTTACTTTTAGGTTCTCTCCTTGCTTAGAGAACCCCTTTCAATATTTCCTTTAGGGCTGGTTTGGTGTTTGTAAATTCCTTTAGTTTTTATTTGTCTTGGAATCTTTTTATCTCTCCTTTTATCTTCAATGACAACCTCGATGGATATAGCATTCTTGGATGCATATTTTTCACATTTATTACTCTGAATTTATCATGCCAGTCCTTTCTGGCCTGCCTGGTCTCTATGGATATGTCTGCTGCCAATCTAACATTTCTACCATTGTGTACTACAGACCTCTTCTCCTGAGCTGCTTTCAGGAGTTTCTCTATGTCACTGAGACTTATAAGTTTTACTCTTGGATGATGAGGTGTGGACCTATTTTTATTGATTTTTGAGGGGGTTTCCATGCCTCCTGGATTTTGATGCTTGTTCCCTTCACCAAATTAGGGGAAATTTCTGCTATAATTTGCTCCAATATATTTTCTGCCCCTCTCTCTTTCTTCTTATTCTGAGATCCCAATTATTGTAATATTGTTTAATCTTATGGTATCACTTAGCTCTCAAATTCTCCCCTAATGTTCCAATTGTTGTTTCTCTCACTTTTTCTCAGCTGCTTCATTCTCCATCCTTTTTTCTTGTATGTCACTAATTCTCTCTTCTGCCTCATTTATCCTAGCAGTAAGATCTCCATTTTGGATTGCACCTCTGTAATAGTTTTTTTTTTATTTCAACTTGCTTGGTTTTAGTTCTTTTATTTCTCCAGAAAGGAACTTTAGTTCTCCAGAAAGGGATTCTTTAGTATCTTCCATGCTTTTCTCGGGCCCAACTAGCACCTTGATAATCATCATTCTGAACTCTAGTTCTGACATATGCTAATGTCCATTTGGATTAAGTCCCTAGCCATTGGCCCCTTGTTCTTTATTTTGAGGTGAGTTTTTCCACATTTTAATTTTATCAAGATAGGAATAGATGAATGAGAGAACAAAATACTAAAAGGGTAGAAATTACCCCTGAAAAATAGACACTAACCAAATCAGAAGAGATTCAAAACTGGGGGAAGAAGAAAGGAGGGAAAAAAAAGAAAAAAATATATATATTAGACTGGTGAATAGAATACAGCCACACACTTGATTTGGGTATATTTTGGTCTGTTAGATGAAACTGCCTTCCAAAATTTTAAAGAAAGAAAAACATATATGTACACAAAAATAATGGTATATGTGATGAAAGGATGGAATATATCTGTAAAGATGAAAATTTAAAAAAGATTCTAAAAAAAGAATTGATAAGATAAAAAGTTGGTTGAAAAAAGAAAGAAGAAAAGAAAGAGGAAAGAATGTGTTCAGGCTGGATACTAGAACAAAGCCATGAGGTAGATTTAGGGTATATATTGATCTATTGGAAGAAACTATATCTTAAAATTAAAAAAAAGAAAAACCTACATGTATACAAAAAATAAGGTTAAATAGAATGAAGGGATAGAATATGACTATAATGGTAAAAATTAAAAAATATTCTTTTAAAAAGTTATTGATATGGGGTGCCTGGGTGGCTCAGTTGGTTGGGCGACTACCTTCGGCTCAGGTCATGATTCCGGAGACCCGGGATCGAGCCCCACATTGGGCTCCCTGCTCCGCCGGGAAGCCTGCTTCTCCCCCTCTCACTCCCTCTGCTTGTGTTCCCTCTCTCGCTGTGTTTCTCTCTGTCAAATAAATAAAATCTTTAAAAAAAAGTTATTGATAAGATAAAATAGTTAAAAATGTTAAAATAAGAAAGAGGAAAAATTTTAAAAGCTTGAACAAGAAGAAAATAAAATAAAATAAAATTTAACTTTGAAAGACTAAAGAGTCATGGGAAAAAAAAACCAACATGAATTCTTTGTGCTGCATTCTTCTAGCTCTGGAGTTCCGCAGTTCTCATTGATCGGTGAACTTGGTCTTGGCTGGATGTTCTTGCTGATCTTCTGGGGGAGGGGCCTGCTGTATTGATTCTCAAACGTCTTTGCCTGAGGCAGAATTGCACCACCCTTGCCAGGGGCCGGCTAAGTAATCTGATTGGGTTCTCTCTCAGTAGCTTTTGTTCCCAGAATTCTTTCCGTACAGCTTCGGAAGAGGACAATGAAGATGGCAGCCTCCCAATCTCTGGCCTAGGGGAGCTGAGAGCCCTGGGCCCCCACCTCAGTGCACTCTCAGAGAAAAGCAGTCAATCACTCCTGTCTCCTTGGTGCCTGGCTATGTTCCATGCCCACTCAGCCTGTGAGTGAATGTTTCTATCTCTCGTGCCAGCCCCATTTGGAGTCTTCAAACCCAGCAGATTTCTGCAGCATGCTTCCTCATCACTCCTCCCAGAGGTGGAAGGAGGGAGTCTCCCTGGATCTGCCACTTGTGGAGTCCCTGCTCAAAGAGCAGTGGCCCGACTGTGCCTTGGATCCGGGTTTAAGATAACCCTGAGCTGAGACCCCACTCCTCAGCTTCATCCCTGCAGCCAGCTTCCCCTCTCTGATACCTGGGAGCTCTGCCACACTCAGGAATCCTGGGTCTTTCTGTGACCCCATGGGTCCTGAGACCACACTGTCCCTGTGAGAGTTTCACCCCCACTTAGACTCCAGAGCAATGTCCCTCAATGGGGCAGACTTCTAAAATTTCTGATTGTGTGTTCTGCTGCTCTACCACTTGCCAGGAGTAGGCCCCTCCCCCTGTGGTCTCTCTTCCCATATATGGCCTCGGATTCACTTTTCTGCATGTCCTACCTTCCAGAAAGTGGTCGATTTTCTGTTCCTAGAACTGCTGCTCTTCTTCTCTTTGATCTCCTGTTGAGTTTGTAGGTGTTCAGACTGGTTTGATAACTATATAGCTGAACTCCTGGGACCTGGTGATATCTAGGTCTCCTAATCCTCCACCATCTTGCTCGTCCTCACCATTTTGATTTTCATTATCTCACTTGATTCTAACTAGTGTCTGGCATATAATAGGAATTTAACAAATGTCTATTGGATAACTAAATTACTCTTTGCAATATTTTACAAAGGTAAGCAGCATTGATATCACCATCAAAAGTTTTCCTTTGAAGAAACTGAGCCTTAGAGGAGAGGTCATTTAACTTACCCAAGGTCATAGGGCCAAGTTAAAAAGTAAATTTGAAATCTAGGTATCCTGACTACCCCTGTGCTCCTCATTTTACCTCACCATGTAGCTTGGTTAAAGATTCTTAGCCCTTGCCTGTCTATCCATTCTTTATTTGTAAAATAATGTCTTTATTGTTTTAAAAAGGCTTTAACAATGTTATTAAATTAGTATATAAGAAGAATTTATGATCGAATTTTCTTCCCTTAAAGAAAGCAGTGAGGAGAAAGGCTTTTCCTTGCAAGTTATTGATGGTTAATTATCTGTGAGTGTTCTGTTGTTTAGGTTTCTGACAGGCAAGAAAAAATCAAAGAGGCCAGAAAAAGAGTATATCTGGAGAGAAGACAGAGAGTCTTGAAAAGCTGCTGTGACCACCAATTTCCAATACCATCATGGTATTTTCTATGCCAGAAATTGTATTTTCTGCATTTTATTTTAGCATAATTGTTTAAAAAGTATTAGAACAGGTGCTGGGGGAAGATGTAGCAGCCTCTTCTCCAAGCTACTTCTCTGCCTCCAGACTTCTCTGGGCCTGGAAGCCACCTGATCAGGTGTGCCAGGGCCATGAGCTCAGCCAACTACCATGGGCTCTGTGTCAGACCAGAAGTTTGCAGGTGGTTGTCCCAGGGCCCCTGAGGAGGCACCTGACTCCACCCGGCAGCAGACGTGTCAAAGCTGCTGCAGGGTTCCCACATATGTAAGTGGTTAAATGTCTGCATGGAGTTCAGCTTCCTGTCCATGACAATGTGCACTGAGGTCATGCTTGACCCCCTGTTCATGTCTGTACACCAGACCAAGCTGCACATGAAAGGCTTCCAGAGCCTGAAGGAGGGTGAGGCAGTGGATTTTACCTTTAAGAAGTCTGGTAAGGGCCTGTAATATATCTGAGTCACCAGCTCTGGTGGGGTGTTCTGTCCTGGGAGTGAGAGGTGACCCAAAGGGAAGAACCTGCAGAAGTGCAGATCAAAGGGAGACAGGTGCTATAACTGTGGAAGTCTAGACCACCATGCTGAGGAAGGAAAGCTGCCAGCCCAACCAAAGAAGTGCCACTTCTGCCAGAACATCAGCCATATGGTGGTCTCACATCCACTTAAGACCCAGCAGGCCCCCAGCTCACAGAAAAACCAGCCTACTTTTGGGAGGGAAAAAGAAGAGGAGATCCATAGCCCTGCCCTGCTCCCAGAGGCCCAGAATTGGGTTGTGGTGGATGGGGGCTATCCTTTTGTGATCAGGAAATTTTGAGGAGCAGGCATCAATCACATAGTAGAGAGAGTGGGGACAGGGTGGGGAGGGGGTAGCTGGCACTGCCATATATCTCAGGCTGGAGTCCACAACATTATCCTCTCTCCCTCTTAGCAGGGTAGGCAGGGGAAGGGGGGAGGCAAATGAACTCCAACCATGCTATCCAAATGTATGTGAGGGTTTTAGTGAAAAATCCTTCCCTGTGTGCTTTCTCTGAGTCTCTTCCTCGAGAATCTTCAGCTTTTGAAAGTGGCTTGTATAGGGAAGTTGTTTCCTTTCAAACAAAGGTAAAAAGAATTTTTCCTATCCCAGAGTGCAAAGATTAAACATGAGACCAAATTGATGGACCCAACACACACACATTGCATTCTATATGAGGGAATCTCTCAAGGGTAAGGCAGGGCTTCTTCACATCTTGTCTCATAACCCACTCTTAGGATAGGGTGCTGAGAACTATCCCAAACAATAGGTTGTGACAGTAGGCAAAGGGATTGTTGGGAGAATAACTGCACATCTGCTGTTGCTAAGCTTACTCCCACCCCATTCTGGGTCAATAGAATTTTATTTGATCCCTTGGATAACTGCACCTTGGGCCGCACTTTCTCCAGGTTACCAACTGCACTGACAGCATGTGAGTGATGTACATTGTACATTTTAAATTTCTTTGTAATATAAATATTCTGGTATTGTAATTTTGCATATCTTAATTTAAAGGCCTTCATTTCTGCACTGTGTTTTCAAGTACATGAGCAATCTGGGGGATAAACTGACAGCAATTCAAGATCTACACAAGAGGATATTTTTTTTAATCACTATGGAGACAACTATTTGGATTGCATAGACTAGTGACTTACCTCATTTTTACTAATTTGAGCTGGCTTTTCTATGTAGTGTTCCCTCCACTTTCAAAGTTCCTTGGGAGACTAGGTTTTAACTCAGTTGTCCCATAACTTGATATACTCCTACTGGAAGATTAGAAATATTTCTGAACATGAAAAGATGGTGCAGGAAGGTTAGCAGAGGCTGTACTAGGTGAAAGGTGCAGAAGGGAAGCCAAGATTAAGTATGGGTTGCCTATAGTACTAAAGGATTCTTGTTCTGGACCTCTAATCCCAGTGCATCGGACTCACTTTACATACCAGACCTATCTTTCACTCCATTGGGCTAGACCTACCATTCACAACAGTGTGTATGTATGTGTGTGTGTGTAAAAAGAATTGAGTTTATAAGGATAGGTTTAAGAACAATATCCCTGAACCTATCTTGAAATGCCTAAGGGTGGGTGCATGAAGCAAAGACTAAACTTCTTTATTTTTAAGGTTTTATTTATTTATTTGAAAAAGAGAGGCACAGTGAGAAAGGGAAGAAAAACAGGGGGAGAGGGGGAGGGAGAAGCAGGCTTCCCACTGAGCAGGAAGCCCAACTCAATCCCAGAACCCTGAGATCATGACCTGAGCTGAAGGCAGATGCTTAATGACTGAGCTACCCAGGCACCCCAAAGATTTCTTAACCTTTATAGATTCTGGGATTTTCTTCTTGGCTTCCAGAGAGACCATAAACCATGACTTCTTTGTTCTGCCCAGAATCAGTGCCCTGCTCTGTTGCTGCAGTGATTACATGCTATAGGATCACCACAAAACTACCTCACTGTATTGAAACAGGGAAAATGCATTAGAGTGCTTTGGGTGATGTGTGTCTAATCCTGGGTTCTTGTCTCCTCCAGTTGTTGACCTTGTCTAGTTATCATATTTGTCTGAGCTTTATAGGAGTTCACGAAGAGCGGATTGCAAATATTTGTGCAAATATTGTGTTAGGTTTCTTCATATACTCTTTTACTAGTATTCACAAACTTCTTCTTGTATTGAGATACATAGCCAAAGCATCTTTATGAAAGGTTCTGCCCAAGGGAAAGAATCTGGAACACAGCTTGGTGCCCCCTCTTCAAGTGTGGAGGTCTTGAACCATCTTTTCTTTTGTGTTCCTATTACCCTATTTCTTATTTTGGGCCAGATCCTCTGTCCTAAATACTTGACTCCTACCCTATCCCCTGTTCTATTCCTTCTCCCAGTAAAAGCCCCCACACATACATATTTAATTTTTGGGGTGTCTCCATGACTCTAAAGTGATTTGTGCAAAAATCCTGAAGAAGATAAGAACACTCCACCTTTCCCAATCTCCTTTTCAAGATCATTCTCTGATGTGATTCATACTAATACACTTGTATTTGGATGGATCAAACTTAATTTAATCTCTAATCTTGTGGTAGAGAGAAGCAGAAGCAATGATGGGGGATTTCCATGTAGAAACTAGGGCCAAAAGACCAAGAAAGGGAAGATGAATGTATATTCAAGTCATTCAAGAACTTTTATGCAGATGCTAGAAACTTATGTTAAAGTGGCCACAAAAGTATATAATAAGAAACAGACAGATGTAACCTCTTGTCTACTGCTAGAAACCAAAGTTTTGTGTGAAATCTTGAAATTTATTGGAAAAGGGAGAGGGTATGAAAGCTTGTACCTATCTGTTTTTTCTCTCATCCTTTCTTCTTATTTTTGAACTGCTGAGGACTGAGCCCCCTTGGGCTTTAGTGACTCCATTACTGGGGAATGTTTGTTTGAATGTGGATTGTGTTGTCTTGAGTATTTCCTTTCTCATTTGTTATTGTTTTTTTTTTAACACACATACTGACCTTTTTCCCTTTTCTCTTTACTCTGGGAAAATACAATGAATAAGTAAAAACTTATTGTTAAAAAATTAAAAGTATTGGAACATATTAATATTTCCCATTGAATATTGTTAATTCTTAGGTGTGATTTTATTTTGCTTAGTCCCTAATTGATCTCTCTCCCATTACTTCAGATATCCAATTTTACAACAGAAGTCAATGTTACATATATAGAAATTGAAGTGTAGAAATTTCTTTTGGTATTTACCTTTTGGGGAATGCCTTTGATAATATTGGAGTTCAGCTGCCTTTTCTTCTAACAGTCAGAAGAGTTTCCCTGACAATACAGCTGGTTCATTTGTTGCTTATTATGTGGTATTTGTGGCATAACTGACAGGAAAAAGCAATGTGAAAGGCAAAAAAAACCCAGTGAGATCAGGTATAGAGTTTCAGACATTCTGTTCTGAAGTTACAACAGTGGTTGTAAAATTTCATGCTTTCTTTTTCTTATGCAAATTTTAGGTTGCCAGATGTGCTGTGCACATATGGCTATTTTGTGTTTCTGTGCCATAGCCAATTTTCATCTGTATCACGATACATAATGGTTCTCTCATTTGAGCCAAGTGAGGCACATTTGACTACTACCGGCACTTGTTCCCCACCCCACCCCCACCAACCCAGTTGGAATATGTCACACATTGTCCAAAATAAAACTCTTCACCAAACTTTCTCACATATTTGGATTATTTTGAGACAGAATAATAATCAAAATGAGGATGCTATTAGTCATATTAAATGATGATGGCAGCTGCTTCCTATACACATTATGACTTATCAAGAAGACAGCACCATTTGACATTTTAACTTTCAATTGTTTTTACATAGAAATCATGTAAATAAATTCAAAATGGAAAATATGACACTCTTATGAGTTTCACTTTTTAATTTTCTTTTGGTGGGGACATAAAGATTAATTTGTTCTGACTTGTTTTCTCCAGCTTGTGCTAAATAGTTGAAGAAATAAGCTCAGACCAATTATAGTAAGTTCTTAATTAGGTCCTATACCTCAGGAAAGAAGTAGCATTTTAAATAATATAATATTCTAATAAATAAAGTGCTGGTGTGTGAGTATATATATATATATATATATATACATATACATATAGACACATACATATACACATACATACATATATATGCCAAAGTTGTTATCTCTGCATTCAAATAATTTGATTATAATACCAAAAATCTACTTAATATAATAATTATATCAAACCTAATTAAATCTTGCTTTGATTGACAGTATAGAGATTACTGGAAGATAATAGATACTGGATGTCTATGAAATTAAAATTAATTTAACTAGGCACTTTATTTTTCATTATTTCATGTATTTATTGCTATGTGCTAAATGCTTCTTATGATGTATATTTGTTAATGGCATTTTCTTTTGTATAAATTATCTTTTGCACATCCATTTATTGAGGTAGATCTGAATGTTTGTCTTAACAATGTTATGTACCTTATATAGTTTAAATTTTAAAATTTTGTCATATTTATTAAAATTAAATAATTATAGTTATTAACAATTATTAAATTGATAAATAATTAATATTTGTTTATTTATTTAAATTTAGCTACCATCTGTCACCATACGACTCTATTATATTATCATTGACTATATTTTCTGTGCTGTACCTTTTATTCTCACGACTTATTCATTCCATAACTGGAAGCCTGAAACAGGCATTTTAGTACTATGGAGTTGGTTGGGGTCATTATTACAAATATAAGTTACTTAATACTTTTTATTCAAACAACACTTTCAACTTTCATGATTCTTTTAGTATGAGCTTTTTCATTTGGTGTTTCTCTACCTTTATTGGGTAGGGAAATAAGTATTATTCTCATTTCGTAAGTAAAATAGGTCATACAGGCAGTAGCAACAAACTGAGGAGTTTAATCTTAATATCCTCATCCATAATTTTCTGACCCCTATATTACTCTTGTCATTTAATATTTGATATCTAGCAACACACTAGATATCAAAGTTTATTACAATAGGAATTATAAAATAATCTATCTCTATAATCTTTTAAAATCATGCTTTTGGAGGTATACAGGTACTTTAAAGATATAATTTTAGAAATATACATACTTTTAGAAATACATAAAAACATACTTTGAGAAATGTACAGATATTTTAAGGACATAAATCCCTCCATGGAATGACCATCAATACTACAGGTGTACTTTAATATTATGAAATATGAGATATTTTTTAAGAAAACAAGCCAGGAAGGGAGGTTACCAAAATATATAGAGATTACTTTTTTTATTAAAGCTCAAACTTAGAAAAGTTAAACAGGGAACTGTTTTGTTTTTTTTTTTTTGTATCTGTTCCAGTATTGCAGAATATATAATTTCAGAAAATCCTCTCCATATAAAATGTTTAACATTTGAAACTAAAGAAGTCGAAATGGAAAAACAGTTTCTTATAATTCACAAGCTCTTATTAGATTGTTATTTTGTAAATAACATTGTAAATTTTGTTATTGTAAATTTTGTGATTGTTTGGACATTCTGTGTATGCATGTGCATACTCCAATGTCTTGCTCATACTAGGAACTCAATATTTGAGGAGATTGGACTTAATTTACTTTTAATTCTTTACTTTTGATGATTTGAGCCTATCTTTATAAAATCTAAGAAAGTAAAAATTGGGGTGTCTCGGTGGCTCAGGTTAAGCCTCTGCCTTCAGCTCAGGTCATGATCTCAGGGTCCTGGGATCAAGTCCCACATTGGGCTCTCTGCTCAGCAGGGAGCCTGCTTCCTCCTCTCTCTCTGCCTGCCTCTCTGCCTACTTGGGATCTCTCTCTCTGTGTCAAATAAATAAATAAAATCTTTTTAAAAAGTAAGTAAAAATTAATGAGGGTATTTTATTATTTTCTCTTATTTTCTTCATTGCTATCAAATCTCTAAAATATAAATAATTCATGTTTCTTCCCTACTTAAAAAGCTAATTTGTCTTCAACAAAGCAGGAAAAAGTATCCAGTGCAAAAAAGACAGTCTCTTCAATAAATAGTGCTGGGAAAATTGGACAGCTACGTATAGAAGAATGAAACTAGACCATTCTCTTATACCACACACAAAGACAAACTTGAAATGGATGAAAGACCTCAACGTGAGGCAGGAATCTATCAAAATCCTGGAAAAGAACATAGGCAGTAACCTCTTTGACATTGGCCACAGCAACTTCTTTCAAGACACATTTCCAAAGGCAAAGGAGACAAAAGTGAAAATGAACTTCTGGGACTTAATCAAAATAAAAAGCCAATTGCCAAACTGTGGAAAGAGCCAAGGTGCCCATCAACAGATGAATGGATAAAGAAGATGTGGTACATATATACAATGGAATACTATGCCTCCATCAGAAAGGATGAATACCCAACTTTTGTAGCAACATGGACTGGACTGGAAGAGATTATGCTGAGTGAAATAAGCCAAGAAGAGAAAGTCAAGTATCACATGGTTTCAC